>BPLR01019919.1:0-32094 GCA_021605095.1 Caerostris extrusa
AAGTCATGTATTGCTCCTTCAAATTTGAAATTTTTTTATGTTAAAGGCTTTTACAATAAACATAAAATTTTCAAACTTAATTTATATATTTAATTGAAAGCAAACGTTACGTATAACTTAACTTAATTTAAAAAAATTAAGCAAAGTGTTTAATTTTTGAGGAATTATATAAAGACTACTATTTGTTTGAAAAAATCAATTCAGTGTCTATATGCATAGAATAATTTTGTTGGAATATTAAATCACTAAATAGAATAAAGTTTTAAGAATTTAGTAGAATTATTTATTTAGGAAAAAATTAAATCATCCTGTGCTTAGTGTAATAATAATCAAAATATAATATATACCTCATTGCAGATACATAAAACTCTTATTGTAAAATAAGGGTCTTAATTTTTAACTTTTAGAAAATTACATAAGTTTATTTTACTTTGATTCATTTAAAATTGCTCCTGTTCTTAAACTAATTAATTAGAGTACTTAAAATTAAATTTGACGTAGGCTTATTTTATTATACTTTGATTCATTTATAATTGCTCCTGTTCTTATTAATTAATTAGAGTACTTAAAGTTAAATTTGCTGTAGCCTTATTTTATTTTACATACAAAGAAAAATTGAAGAAAGTTTTACATTTTTTATTTAGTAACATGTTCTATGTTGAAAATGCTTTGGAAAAAAAATTACCCTCCATTATTGCCAATATCCAAAACAGAAACTAAGGTAATCTTATGGCGTAACCCATGTTGTTTTATGACAGCGTTGCCATAAAAAGAACTCCCGTCCTTGGATTACTTCTCAGTAGGAAAGCAAGTGAAGTGAATTGAGTGACGTATTGCCACCGAATTGCTTCTGTCAGGGTATTAATGAAAGCCCCGAGATGACATACTTAATTGCTTCTGTGAAAAATAGCACGACTGCTCATGCTGAGCCGCAGCCCTCCTCATTTGAAAGAGGACTCTACTGAGTAGATTAAACCATGAAACACAATGCGCGGCTAATGTAAGGAGTGTCATCATTTTCCTCTACTTTTTGTTTCTTTCAAAATGGACTTGTTAAAGCTGTAGGGGTTTTCTTCATGTATGACAAAAATGGAAATTTCGTAAAGATATAGGAAAAATGTAACTATTATTTTTTTTTTTATAAGACTATATGGTTTAATATTGATTTTTTATGTTGTAATTTTTTCCTTTTTTTTTCCTGAGGCTTATTGTTGATACTGTAAAATGTTAAATCGATATTAATTGTAAATTTATATCAAATTTATGACGTTTTTACTGGTAAAAAAATCTATATTTGGAAAATATTGGAAAATCTAATCTGCAATTTCAAATTGATCAATATCTAGTCCTAAATAGATTTTGTAAAATATTTTAAATAATTTTTGTGTAATAATAAAAGTTTTATGTAATTTGTTGTAATTTTATAATTTTTAACTGTGCAATTTTTGCACAATTATAATTTTGTGTAAATTGTGTAATAATAAAACATTTTTGTAAAATATTTAAATACATTTTAGTAATTGTAAAACATTTTTTTTAATTTTGTTTTGTGAAAAAATGGCGTATATTTCTTCAGTATCACTTGGACTAAATAGTTTATATGAGTGACACATTTTGTAAGCTCAATCTTTTAATAATTCTCAACTTTACAAAGTTAATAACAATGGTTCATTAATTTTTATAAAATTAATAATAATTATATGGCTTGATTTTTATTGGGAGATGCGTATGCTTGGTAGACATATAAATACAAAAATATAATCCTTGTTTTAGATTCATCCTGCATATTTTTAATTACAATTTTTTGTATGTATATATATATATAAATGTGTTTTGTTATTTAGATATTTTATTGCTGAAAATGACAAGACAAAAAAATTGAAAACTAATACGAGCTCCTAGGGCCTGAATGGCCGAGTGGCTAGCGCTCTGGCGCTCGATTCCACATGTTTCGGGTTCGAGTCCCGACGGTGCCATGGATGTTCGTAGTGGTTTAGAATCCACTTTAAACCGTAGGTCCCGGTCCTAATAGGATCGTAGAGCGTTGCGGGGCATTGTTACTCCGCGTCTGTGGCTTATCTTCAAGTTACACGCCCCCTGGGTAATGCAAAGTGAGTACGTTTGTGCAGTGCTTGCTTTAAGGCATCCAATACCAAGCTGTCTCAGTGTTTGCCAGCTGCATTAGAAAAAAAAAAAAAAAAAAAATACGAGCTCCTATAAATCACGAAGGCATTAAAAACTAATTTACAAAATATTTAATGTATTATAAAACTAATTTACAAAATATTAGATAATATAAATACTTTATTTCTCTCTTTTGTAGCATTGTATTTAAAATGAGTGTTGAAATCATAAAAAATTTACTTTGTTAAAAATTTGATTTTGAAAGGATTTTTTTTTTTTAAATTTAAAAATATTTGCAAAAGAATGTAAAACAATAGTTTTTATTAGAGACTTTCACACGTATCTACTTTTTAATTTGAAGCTATTTTAAGTATACATAATTTCTTTTATAAATAGGAATCAAATCAAATAAAATACAATGTGTGCCGAATTTCTTTTCTTACGCGAAAAGTTAATATTTAATTAGATATTTAATCTTTTTATACGATAATATTATTTTTTCTGAGAAAATGGTATAAAAATGTGCTAGATTTTTTTAAATGGTGTTAATAATAATTATTTACTTAAAATTCATATTTCATTTTTACAATTTTTTTTGTTCTAATACAGCTTGCAAACACTTAGACAGTTGTCTTGGATGCCTTGAGGCAAGTGCTTCACCGACGTTACTCACTTAGAACTAACCAGGAGGGGCGTGTAGCTTGATGATAAGCTATAGACGCGGAGTAACAGTACCCCGCAATGCTCTACGATCATGTTAGGCCGGCACCTACGGTTTAAAGTGGATTCGAACCACTATAAATATCCATCCATCCATCGGGACTCAAACCCGAAACCTATGGTTCCGAGAGCCAGAGCGCTAGCCACTCGGCCATTCAGGCTTGTTTTTACAAAAATATAGTATGAAATAAATTTATACTAATGCATCATAATTATTTAATTATTTAGACTGTTAATATTTAATATAATTAGAAGACATTTTTAAACAGTATTGTTTTTCTAAAAGCCAAGATTCGAATGCAGAATTTAAACACATGCTTTCTGCTGAATCCTTCACAGTCCTTCTTCCCGAACTCATTCTATATCCCATCCATCCCTTCATCCATTCTATCAAGGAAAACATCCTTCCTCAAACAAACTTTTCGAAAATTCGAATACGCACGGAAAAATAATTCCACCCAAACGATAATGGAAAAGCACATCGGAGCGAAAACCGTTCTCCGCGGTTGTTTGATTAAAATTTCGTCTGCCTCTGTTTTACCCATCCAATTACTCGCGCAACGCACGCCGCCGAGCACGCGACGTTCGGTGAACTTCGGCGACATTCGGGCACTCCCGGGGGCCCTCGGATGTCAACAGAGGCCCGGGGCACTGTTTGCGCTCCGCTGGCGCGCGCCCCTAAGTGCGCCGTGGAGATGATTTCCCAGGGCACTTTCCACGGGCCCTCCTCTTAATCACGTGCCTTTACATGCCCGCCGAAAAATAACCAGCGTCGTCTGTGGCGAAGTGAGCATTAAGACATGTAAAACCCTCTTGGTGGGAAGGTCGCTCGTATCCTATAAAATTCATAACGTGCACTGCCAAAGCGGGATGTTAGGTTTGTTCAGTTCGAAGTATGCGAAATGTACAGAGGACTTATTCTGAAGTATTATAACATTAAAAGGATACTTTGAAGTTGTATTAATATAGTGCCTTATTATGACTTATTTGACATCTACTTTTAATTCGTGGTTTATTGGGATGAAAAGATTTGTGCTTTGGAAGTCGTCATTATTTAATTAAGTCCACTTTAAAAACTTAATTGAAATACATTTTTACTAATAATGTCACCATTATCCAGTTTTCCCCGAATATTTGTTACCCGAATGTGCATTTTATTTACTTTATTATTGAATATATTTCTGATAATTCACATTGGTATCCCAAAATACAGGATAAATCGGAAAATTGCATTACCACTGTTAGAAATAAAGAAAATTTCATAAAATTATGCAGTATATGTAAAAATAATTCAGCTACAGAATATATATAAATTAATGAAGATGTTGTCATTTAACATCATTGAATATTACTTTTAATACACAGTTTTAGAGTGAGTACTCAACATCCTTTGTCTAAAGAATTGCGATGGCAAGCCGTTGAGCTATACTAGTGATCCAAAATTAATCTTATGTAGCGAGATAGTCAATTATGAGCCCTTCTATAATTCATCGATTGGGGGAATGCATTTCTAAGAAAAGAATTTCTAGAAGGTACAGATGATAATAAACTAGTACTACAAATGCAGATGAGAACTACTGGCTTCTAACTTCAAGGAGTCACAGAGCTACTACATTAAACCACCTTATAGCGGCAATTAAAAGATTGGTATCTAGATCAACTGCTTCCAGAAGGATTTACAACGGAGCATTGTATACAAGACGTCCAGTGTTGTAAGTAATCTTCACACAATACAGCCGAAATGAACATTTTAATTGGGCAAGCAAGCTAGGATCTCAATGGGAGTGTAAGTCAATAGAGAACCGTACATTTTACTGATGATTTCAGATTTTGTTTACTGTAACATCTTGGCCTATACGCGTGATACATGAAATCACATGGGTCTCACTTGAAAACAGGTGGAAACTCTGGCCTGTTCAGTTATTTCAGAGAAAAAAAAAAAGAAAAACAATGTTTCTTGTCGACTCGTCACAGAACTCTCTCTCTCTCTCTCTTCTTCTCCAAAATCCGCCCTTTAAGAAAATCTATCAATATGAGGGGGGAGATTAGCTTCCCTCTCTTCTCATTGGACTTGACACTTTCTCAGCCAATGATCTATCATCAATCACGATGCAACAACTCATGGCGTAGTCCATATTCCCTCTATAATTGTTTCGATCTGTGAATGTCAAACAGACAATCGCTAATTTCATGAAGTCTCATTATCTATGACACTGACTATCTGCTATCACATTTGAATATCAGGATGTTCTCATTAATACAAAATACTAATTGCATATAATATAAATATCCATGACATTATTCATCTGCTCTCATTTTAGTGATAAGTTGTCATTATGCACTTGTTAAAGAATATACATTCCTTTCTCCTGTGAACGAAATGCTACAACTCTTCTTGTGGGAATAATGCTACATTGGAAAGTGATTCTGGAAGATATTTCGATAAAGTTACAAGCTAGCTATCATTACGCTTATATAAATGAAAGGCACAGATTTAATTAATTCAGTGTATGGGATGGGCAGGTATCTCTTTGTGGTCGCACTGACCTGTATATCATCTAAAGACTTTTCCTTTCAGTGATATAGAAAAAATGTTGTTAGTTCTTAATTACAATTACTCATCTTTAAGCAGTGGCAGTTTGTGACCCTTTCATCCTATAAGATGATAATGCACAGTGATCAATTGATGGAGAATTACAATCGCGAGGAAATTAATGTACATATGAATCTGCCAGCACGTTTTCCGGATTTAAACCCGATTGAACTCAAAGAGACATATTGCTGCACTTGAACTGCAATAAGCAACCCTTCAGGGTTTTGGAACTGTCTTGATGCACCAATTAGCTTCCATGCCAACTGAAATGCACACCGCGATTTTGAGCATATTCAAGTAATTGCATCAAGTAATTGCATTTTGAGCATATTCAGATAGTAAGCATATTGTTTTTCTATCGTACTTTATTTGGGAAGCAATAAATAAAAAGAAATTTCTCATTCCCAATTTTTTTTTTTATTTGTCCTTAATTATTGTAAGCCAAGGTACATTAAATTATTGTCAAAATACATTTATAAAAATTTAAATAATTCGAAATATACAATAGCCTTGTAAAACGATAATTTAAATTTAAATAGTATTTCAAAAATATTTAAAAATTTCATGAAATTTGTTAACAAAACGAAAACTTCAAATCCTTGAATAACCACAATTTTCCAGTCACATTTATTAACAATTCATGATGTACAATTAAAGTAAAGAGTTTTTGTTTCCCTGAAATAATTAAACAATCATCTATAACAAGATTACAAAATAAATATGAATAGATATTTCCTTAACATTTTTGTCTTAAAAATTAAATCTCTCTTTCGCATTTTTAAATCTCCAAAGTTCTTTTATACATAAATACATTCATTTAATATTAAAATTAAATTCAACACTTTTGAAGAATAGATTACTGAATAATAATGCTTCAGAAACAGTCTCTTGAGCTTCAAGAATATCTTCTTACATTCTTTTTAACGTCTGTTGAATTTTTCCTTAATAGAATTAAATAGCGACGCCTAGTGGAGAAACCTTGCAAAATTAGCAACATTTCTATGAAGAACAAAGATTGTCTTTCTACTTTTCTCCGATCTTCGCTCTTTTAATTCAGCTTTTCTCTTGATAGAAAGCATTATTTAATAAAAGTTTCATTCGAGAAGCTTAAAGCTGTTAATAGTCTCACTTTCTATTTGAAGTATTAAATTATGTTGACATACGAAATATTTCATTGTAATGCGAAGATTCAATGGTAGAAAAAGGTATATTAAAATCTCTGATGCTAAATATATGTATATTTTAGTTTCGTCATATGAGAAAAAAAAATTACCAAGTTTAAATATTTATTTAATGAAAAATACCTATTTGAAAGATTTATTGTTCAATTGTTAAAAATATGTGTTAGGCTTTGATATATTTTTATTTCGTTTCTATATTTTGAAAAGTTAATTACTGCATTAAAAGATAAATACACTTTATATTGTACTAAAATACAATTATGGAATAGGTTTAGTTTTTGCTTAGATAAACTGCTATCAAGTATGATGTGTGTTCAACTCTTACAATTAAGTAGACTTCGAAAACGCATAAATGAATAAATAAATAAAGTTATTGTAATTATGTAACAATTTTGTAGATAAAAAATGTTTTACTCTTTTTCTTATGCAATCAATAATGGCAGATTTTAAGAAGTAATTAATGATTAAAAAGATTTATGAGTAATTAAAATTAATTGTAATGTTTATTTTTGTGATACTTTACTTTTTCTTTTTTATTAATTATTAATATTGTATATATATATAAATCGGCAATCTTGGAAAAAGTAACCATAACGAATCAAGCATTAATTGATGCCTTTTAAATTGTCTTGATTAACAAAAAGTTTTCTTATAATTTTCTCTGAATTAAATGTAGTTTTTCATATATAATTTTTAGTGAGATATTGCACGTTAATTATATATTTATAATTTGAAACTGCTAGAAATATTTGAAAATTTATTTACATAAAAACATTTTATTGTTATTCAAAGATTAATCAAACATTCAAATAATGTTTTAAATGTTCAAATAATATTTTTTTTTTTTGTGTTTGATGAGTTAGTTTGTGTTTTTGTTTCGATGCAAGGTAATATATAAATCTTATTTGTATAATAAATTATTTTCTATTCCAATAAATTTAACCATTTATTTTTAACATTCTGAAATAAACGAGGTGCAGCTTTTATTTTGTAAGTAATTTTTATTTTTTTGGATTGATAATCTGAAGTTATACATGTTAAATAATTAAAGTTATACAAATTTAATACATATTTTGATGTATTAAATAAATGAAGTTATAACTTTTGATTATTAACATATTAGAATCAACAATAATTGCCCTAGTAGTATTATAGATGAATACACTTAAAATTATAGTCAAATCAATGTAATCAAATCTACTTTTTATTTTCGCATTTTCTGAAAACGGAATTTATTTATAATTTTGAATATTGCATAGATAAAAATAAATGAATGAATAATTTATTACACAATGACAAAAATAAATAAAAGAATTTATAAATATTATAGAAGCAAAAATAAATGCTTTTATAAAACAATCATAAATAGTTTCAAAACTTATTTTAGGTAAAATTTCATCTTTCACTTAAATAAAAAAATTCATTTTATAATATAACAGCCCTTTTTTATTTTTGCATTTTCTGAAAGCGGAATTTATTTACAATTTTGAATATTACATAGCTTAAAAAAAATAAATGAATGAATCATTTATTACACGATGACCAAAAGGAATGAATTTATAAATATTATAGAAGTAAAAATAATTGCTTCTATAAGAGAATCATAAAAAATCATAAAAACTTTCATAACTTGTTTTGGATAAAATTTCCTCTTTCATTTAAATAAAAAACTAAAATTTGTTTTATAACATGGCCGTACTTTTTTATTTTTTGCATTATCTGAAAACGGAATTTATTTACAATATTCAATATTACAAATTTTTAAAAATAAATGAATGATTTATTACACAATGACGGAAATAAATAAATGAATTTATAAATATTATAGAAACAAAAATAAATTCTTCTATAAGAGAATTATAAAAAAAAAATCATAAAAAATATCAAAACTTATTTTGTGAAAAATTTCATCTTTCACTTAAATAAAAAAATGTGTTTTATAATATAACCGCACTTTTTTATTTTTGTATTTTCTGAAAACGGAATTTATGTACAATTTTGAATATTACAGAACTTTTAAAATAAATAAATGAATAATTCATTTATGATGAATTATAATTCATTCACAATGAAAAAATAAATAAATGAATAAATCATTTATTACACAATGAAAAATAAATAAATGAGTTTATAAATATTATAAAAGAAAAAATAAATTCTTCTATAAGGGAATTATAAAACAATCATAAAAACTTTGAAAACTTATTTTAGGTAAAATTTCATCTTTCACTTAAATAAAAACTCGTTTTTATAATATAACCACCACATTTTGAAAAAGTAAGATTATTCATTTATCATTTACTTGATACTACAAGATTAGAAGGAAAGAAAGGGAACTCTACCTAATAAAAAGTAACGAAAGTGTAGCCAGCGATAAATTATCTGCACTTAAACTTAATTTTATTACGAATACAGCACGCTAAACAAAAGTAAAATCTCAGAAACTTTGCATCGTTAAAAACCAGCTTATAATTTAATTGAAAACAACAACCCACCAAAAAAGAAGACCAGAAGGCAGCAAGAACAACGTGTAAAACCTTGATAAGACCGAACGAAACGCAAAAAATGCGGGGAGAAAACTTTCCGCTTGTGAAAACTCCCAAAATATCTGCTCGAACACAAAGAAAACATTAGGGGGAACATTCATGGTTTTCCCCTATCAAATGAAACAACGCAAAGCATAGCGGGGAAACAAACTTACTCCACATAATATAAATTAACGAGACTTCAAAGTGCCTGTGGCTTAGTGTTTGAATAGGAAACGCCTACCTTTCGGGGTTTATGTATCTTTATGAGCACTGGAAACAGAACTCAAAGGGATAGATAGAGGGAAATTATTATCCCCAAAATCTCATTCATAACTGAGAGATAGAGAACTGCTTTGTGCAAGCGAAATTGATTGACCCAGGCCTTTGAAGGCTCTTGTAGTTTGCGGTTAATTGTGAATTTGGCTATTGATTTTAATGGGTAATGTTCCTCATAAATTAATGGTGTTTAAATTTGTATGAGTGTGTTTGTAGGTGATGCTCGTTTGAGTACAGTAGCTGTTCCAAGCGAGCGGGTCCAAGTGCTGCGATTCAAATGTGGATTAGGAATATTAATGTTGAAAAGCAAATGAGTTGTAGCCGGGTGATTTATAAATAAGTGGATGTTTGAGTAGATGAAACAGTCTCGTTGAGTTGTTCAGTGAGCTGATACGAAAGGCTCGATATTTCTGTCAAAGCCCATTGATAATCCTTTAATTCTTAATGTATTTGTTACATTAATCAAAATATAAAAAAAAGGATATATTTTGTTGTTTATCAAAAATATAGACATTAAACCATGCAATTCCCTTTGCTTTTTTATAAGTGAATTAAACTTATAAAAAGATTCTGTCGTTCTTATCAAGTAATATAGCAGCTTATAGTGTTTATGGCTTATATTATATTAGCTTATAGTTTGTAGTGGTTTTGTATGGTTTTAATATGTAAAAAAGCAGTCAAGATACTATAAAAATATATTAACATTTTTCATAAATTATCTAAACATTTATTAATTCCTAACATATCTGTCATACTAAACAAAATATAAAAAGGATAGATTCTCTTGTTTCTCAAAAATTATGACATTAAATCATATAATTCCTTTTGTTTTTTTTATAAATGAATTAAATTTATAAATAAAAAAATACTTCTATAAGTTATAAATTAATTCAAGTTTCATAAATTATGAGCTTGAATTCATTAATAACAGTACCTTAACATATCTGTTATATTAATATATATGTTACATACATCAAAAATATCTGTTTTAATATAAATATAAGCATAATAACGTTAATATATCTGTTACATTAACCAAAATATAAAAAGTATAGATTCTGTTGTTTTTCAAAAATACGACATTAAATCGTATAATTCCTTTTGTTTTTTTTATAAATGAATTAAATTAATAAATAAAAAAAAAAAAAAATTCTACAGTTCTAACAAGTAATATAGTAGCATTTCTGCTGATGAAATATCATCTTTTAAAGTCGTTCTTATATCATCTTTTAATGTTTGTAATAATGCAGAGAATCTAGTAGATGCAAAACCAAAATTCCTAAAATTTCAATAGATTCATTGTTTTCAATCTATAATTAGGTTACTGATTATTTATATAATACTTTTTAATTGTCAAAGAAAGACAAGAAATCCTAACTATGTTTATTCAAATGTAAATTTGTATAAAGAAATATTACTTTCAGTTAAATAAACTAGAAATATTTTTTTCTAAACTGAAGCATATTAAAAGTTTAATTAATGATAAAAATACTTTTCATTTTCGCATTTCGTTTTATTATTCATTATAAAATGAATTATTTCTTTTTATTATTCATTCCATTCCATTCCTTTTTAATAAAATAAATTTAATTTCATAGTTTATTTCTTAATTGCTAAAGAAAGACAAGAATTTATAAATATTTCATAAAAATAATTTTAAGTTTAACGATGTCACTTTTAGTAAAATAATCGACAAATCATAGTCTGAATATTAATAATATAATTTAAATAATTAAGTAGAATAAAATTTAATTTCAGCATATCAAATTACTTCATTTTATTAATAGCTTTTATAAATAGATTCATCACTGGAGTAGGAAGAACTTTTCTTAATGGTTCGATCTTTGATTGGAAACCAGAGCTGTACAGTTGGGGAATTGGGGTGGGGAGTGGGGATTTTGTTGATGGGAGCAGTGAAGTATCATGACAGAGTTCCGAGAGATAGTATTTCACGTTCGGGTTATGAACTTTTATAGATTGCCTAATATGTGGGAAATAACGAATGAATATAAAGTGTCTCGCAAAAGTTTTCGCGTAAGTATAACATGTAGATAAAAAGTAATTAAATAATGCTATGAAAATATATTGCTTTGAAGCAATGTAGCCAAAAGATGTTTTTATTTTAATTTGCAATTTATCTTTTATCTTATGTTATGCTATCTTTATGTTAAATAAATCTGTTTAAAAAGCAATAATACATTGTAACAGAAGGAATTACTCTCTAAAGTTTTCTAATAAGAATAATTTAGTTCATGTTTTTGTATATAACTTAATTGTAATTCAATTTCTAAAGAAAGATATAATTAATTAATTTAATTGATAAAGAAAGAGATGTTTAATACATTTAATTGTTAAAAATTCATTTAATAAATTGAATTGTTAAGAACAAAAAAATTAATTTAATTCTTAAAGTAAGAAATTAATTAAAAGAATTTTAAAACTTGGTTGGCTATTCGTAAGCTTTAAGAACACTCTTTAATCATTTTGCTATAAGTTCGAATTAATTTTTTAGTAAATTCATAGCCATTTTTTTGTTTTTCTGTATTACAAATTTAATCTTCTCCTCTGAATAAATGCTGTTTTAACACGATATTTTCAAATTATGGCCAAATAGGTTTAATCGAGATTTTGGGCTGATGATTTCCACATTTTGTTTAAGATGTAATATACTCCTATTAATTTATGCGGCCAATATTGGCCAATGGCTAACCTTCTGGCCTTTCGTGCTTCAGGTTCGATTACTGGCGACCGAATAGGTGTTTGTTAGTGGTTTCGAATCCACGTTAAACTATAGCTCCCGGTCTAATTAGCCTAAAATGCGCAAAAAATGACTGTAAAGCGACAAACGAAATCACATCTATTAATTTATGGTGTCATCAAATAATTTGAATTTACGTGCATTCGGCGAATGACCCCTTCATCGTCATGTTACCAAAGGGAAGTAAGTATTATTTTTTAATTTTTTTTTTCATTTTCGGAAAATCATGAAGATTTTGATTTAAAACCAATCTTGATTCACATATATTTTTTGAATGATGAATCTTTTCAGTTCACAAGACAGCTCTTTGGTCTCTCGAATCTTGATTTTTTACTTATTCTACAATGTTTTTTATAATGGTCACTTTAATTTCTGAGAATAACTGATTTTAAACTAAAATATTTCAATTATCTTCTCAAATGCATTGCTGTGTGGTCTTTTATTTGTTGCTTGAATAAAAGAAGTATTTCAAAATGGGTATTTGTAGAGCAATTATGCAAGAACTTAATCTTAAAGCCGTTTTTAAAATTTGAAAGAGATAGATTGGTAACGGATTATTAATAATTAATTATTTTACATATTTTTGGATTTATAAAATTGATATTGGTATTATGAAAATTAGAATTTTTGTCCTCTACTCTAATTTTTTTTAAAATTATAGAATTAAAATAGTCCACTTGCAATTCACTATGTACACTCCTGTCCATAAATTAAGGATAATGAAGTTCAGGCAAAGAAAGAGACAGAAGCAAAACAAATTTGACTTATTTGTAAAGTCTATTTATTAAACAAAAAGGTAAAGAGCAAAAAAGATGCTATATGTTTGACATAATTAATAAAAATTGCGATTTTTACTCCCTGGAGCAAATTTCAAAAAAGAGCCTATTTACAAAAAACAGTATAACATGGTTAGTATGATGGTTAATATGGAGTATGTTTTCCGGACGATGCAATACAGGCCTTACAACGCCTAGGCATGCTGAGTATCAAATTATCAATCTGATCTTGGGGAATATTACACCACTCATCAAGCAATGCCCTCCGAAGTTCCGGTTGACAGGTGGGCCAATCCATACGGGTGATATCCTCCAATTGAAGGGGTTGACGGGCTGCAATTCGTCGGCCAAGCATATCCCACTCTAAACACATGTTCTATTGGTAATTCAAGTCCGGTGAGTATGCTGGCAAACAATCCATACGGGGTGAGGTAACTGCTAAATACCGGTCCTCATTCGGCGTTGTAACTCGACGGGGCGACCTGTGCTGTAACATCTCGGGGCGACTCACATTACCATCCTCTTGGAATCGTTGCCAAAGCCTGCAGATGACACTCTGGGCGATTCCAAGTTCCTCGGATACTTTCCAGCTGGGTACGTCCACATTCCAGTCGTCCGATAATTCTACCACGTAAAAATTATCCAAATGCTTCCTTTGTGCCATAACTATGCGGTTGTTGCACTAAAAGGCTTTTAAAGCGCTTGTGAACAATTTTACTTCTTTGCCACCATTCCTTATATACCCCTCTCTTAGCTCTCGTCATTGTGACGTACTATCCGCGCCATCTGGTGGTTTCCTGTAATTTGCATATTCTTCTTTAAGATGTGTGTGATAATTCTACAGGTGAAATTTTTATTTTAGAGTTCAATTTCTGTGTGATTCTGAATTATCCTTAATTTATGGACATGAATGTAATAACAGTTTATACTACTACAATAGTAATAACAAATTAACTACTTATAATAACAGATTTTCAATTCATTTAATTTAATTCAATTAAGAGCAATATATTCCTAAAAACAAATACACACAATCAAAGTGAAATCTTTAATCCTTCTAAAAAAACTTTAGAAATATATTATAATATCAGACTTTTCAGAAGTCAAGTTTGGCTTTTCATAATTACATCTCAAAATGAGCACCATTTTTAACTTGCTGTCTATCTACATATCTTTCTTTGTTCTTTTTGTAATACTTTGTATTTAACATCTAAAATTTATTTTATTTAGTTTTTCTTGTTATTTTCTATAGAAATTAATTCAACAAAACTTTAGAAACATATCATAATACTATGACTTTTCAGATGTCAAATGTGACTTTTCATAATTACATCTCAAAATGAGCACCAATTTTTAGTTCTTGTTGTCTATCTTGTTCTATCTCTTTCTTGCTATTTTTACGATACTGTTCATCTAATATCTAAAAATTTTATTTTTATTTCTTGATATTTTATAACGAAAAGTTTGAATCACAGTAGTATTCTTCTTCAAAGATTTACTAGAAATTATTGAATTTTAAGTATTTCAAAAAGAAAGCATTTTTAAAATTGCATTCCTGAGTATTCCTAAGCAATGAGTGCATGGGAGATTCGTATTTTCTAATTATTTAACAATTCTTTAAAAAAAACTTGAAGATGCAATGCTTTCATAAACATCTTTTCTTAGAATTAAATCTGACATTTCGCAAGATGATTACTTCCACTAGTAATTGCTTTCTCTTCTGTTTATCTCTCTTGCCATTCTTATAATCTAAAATATGATATTTTTTGCTTTATTTATATTTCTCTATGACTTCTTTTAATAAAATGCTGCAATATAATTCTTTTGTCATTTAAAATATCTGTCACATATATACTAAGAGATTTAAGTTTCAAAAAAATACATAGTTTGAATTAGTACAATAATAAACACATATGTGCATGAGAAATGCACATTGCCTAATTAATCGACAAAACTTAAAAGAACCCTTTCAGCCTTAATCTGAGTGAAATTAAATCTGACATTTCTTAACTGTAGTGGCAAATTGACAATGGCGCTTTTCTTTCTATCTTTCTTTTATTACTATTTTTACATTTCTGATGATTTAAAATCTGACAATTACTTCATTTAATTTGTTTACTCTTTATAAGATATGAAAATATATTGACACAGCTTTTGATCTAGTCTACATAAATCTATGTTTATTTTTAAAAAATGAAATTTCCTTCCTTTGTTAACAACAATATATTATAAAAGTCATATGTGCTTAATAACTGAAGGTTCTAATCAGAAAATTACAAAAACTTCACAATATAATCTTTCTATCTTCCGATGTAAATTTTTAACTTCAAAATAATTTGAAATGGTCCTAGGTTAAAATGCCAGGCATAGGAAAAACAACAAAAGAAATACGTCTCTTATAAATAAATCAGCTATTCTGTTTCTGCATCGGATACTGGTGTTCCTGCAATTATTCCTTTATTAATACCTATTAAATTCTTTTAAATATGAAATACTAATATCTTGCTATTTTTAAAGAATTGTCATATACACTCAAGAGCCAAAACATTATGACCACCTACATTTTGCAATGAACTCGCCTGGATGACGTGGAAGGCACGTGATGAGGTGGAAGTGGTATTTAACTGGTATTAAGTGGTGGTATTAATCCATGCCAAGGCGGGTTGAAGCTGTGTTACGCGCCAAAGGTGGGCCAACTCGTTGTTAACAGGTGGTCATAATGTCTTGGCTCTTGAGTGTATATATTCTTTTCCTTTTTTATGCACAATTCATATACTACAGTATTAATTCCATATTCAATTTAATACTTCATATTCATACTTTATTCAGCTTTGCTTTCTTTCTTGAAAATTATACATTAGATTGTTAAGTCTCAGATCTACTTCATATTAACTAATTTTTGTTTCTAATGAAAGATAGTTCCTTTTTTTTTTCATTAGAAGTAATAAATCATAATTTTTAAAAGGCGTATAAATATCAGGAACAAGGAATTCAATTTCAATTCATGTGTAAAGTCAACTTTGAAATACTCTAAAATTATTTTCCAAGACAATAATATTTTTTGAACTAAATATAGTCTACCTATAGCCGTACTACTACCGTACATTTAGTCGTACCTATATGATGTTCTTTTTTTCCTGTTTTTCTTCCAATGTATTCCTTTTATTTTTCATTTTTTGCTAATTTCAATCATTTAGAAATGAAATAGTTACTAAATTAATGCCTGCCATCATCCTCCTTTAAAATTAAAATAAGAATATTATGATTTTTAAAAAATCTGTATCACAATAAGTTCTGAATTATAAAAAAAAAAACTTACAAATGATTCCTAAAAATATATATATGTTTGTAAAAGAAATGATCATCCTGTAAATTTAAAACGAACCTCAAAAACACAATCTGCCCAGAACCATTCCTGATTGGAATTAAACATAGTTCTTCATAGTTCCATTATATAAGAAGAGATAGAGAGTTCTTTTTCTTTCTGCCTATACTCATCTCCTCTCTCACTCTCTATTCTTCTGACACTTCTTTTTTTTTTATGATGTGGGAGATATAAAATGCTATAATTACTTTAATTAGTAATAATTATAGCATTAATAGTATTAGCACTTTTAGAATTAAACGTGGTTCTTCATTGTTCCGTTATATAAAAAAGATCTTTTTCTTTTCTGCCTATTTCTCTCTCTCTCTCTACCTTTCTGATACTTTTTCTTTTTTTTGATGGTGGAGATATAAAATAAAATGTAATAGTTGAAGTAATTGTAGCATTTTAGCATTAGTAGCATTAACATGTTTAAAATCAAACGTGGTTCTTCATAGTTCCGTTATAGAAGAAGAGATAGAGAGATACTTTTCTTTCCGTCTATATTAATCTCTCTCTCTCTCTCTCTCTCTCTCTCTATCATTTTGACACTCCCTTTTCTCTTTATACTGGTTGAGATATAAAGTGCTACAATTATTTTAATTATTTCTTTCTACTTTCTTTAAAACTTAGCAATAGATCGACATGTGTTTATTCTGCTGTACAATTATTTATTTTTAAAGATGGGAAACTCATTCAGTTGTTAATGATTGTTCATTATGAGAAATGTAATTCCAATTCAATCGTCAAAACTTTAAAACTTCAAAATGTAATTCCAAGAATTCTTTCAGAATTTAACTTCAAAATGTAATTGCAAGAATTCTTTCAGAATTAAGTCTTTAACTTCAAATTGTAATTCCAAGAATTCTTTCAGAATTAAGTCTTCAACTTCAAATTGTAATTCCAAGAATTCTTTCAGAATTAAGTCTTTAACTTCAAATTGTAATTCCAAGAATTCTTTCAGAATTAAGTCTTTAACTTCAAAATAAATTCATTTTACAAGCCACATCTGACATTTAATAACTGCATCAATTTTTTTTTCTATTCATTATTATATGTTTTGACTGTCTAAAATTCGATATTTATTTTTTTAACACTCTTTACTTAGGTTCTTCCTAAAGATGAAATGAGAAAATCAAGCATCTGTCTTACATTAACAGATTTTCAATTTTTTAAGCAGAAAATGACTCAAATTTTAATAAGCAAATGTTCTTAAAACACATATATACGAAAGAAAGAAATAATTTACTAATCATTCAAATTAAAAAAATATCACAAATGAGTTCTCTTAGAATTATAGCTACTTAGCATTAAATCTTGCATTTCATAGCTAAATAACAAAGTGATAAGAGACTCTCCAACACCTTCTGTCTCCTTTTTCTTCTTACGATGCTAATGATCTAAAAATCCAACGGTTATTTTAATTAGTTATCTCTATTTTCTTTAAAGTATAACAATACTCCGGCATATTTTTAATCTGTTACATAAGAGTATTTATTTATTTTTTTAATGAAAGTAGCCCCATTCCCAATAATTAATTATAGCCCACTATTAATATTAAATACTGCATTTGGTAACTACATCACAAAGTGATAAGAGACTCTCAAATTTTTCTGTTTCCTTTCTCTTTTTTAAGATATTAATGCACATTATGAGAAATGTAATTCTTATTTATTTTACAAAAATTAAAGAGCTTTAAAAGCTCTCGAGCTATATTAAGAATTAAATCTGACATTCGGATTTATTGTTCTGTTTATCTTTTTATATTCTGTCTAATTTTTGACATTTACTTCTTTTATGTGGTCTATTGAGGTTGAATGAAAATTTTAATGATCTGTCGTGCATTAATAGATGTTCAATTCTTAAGCAAAGAGAGATAACAGGAACTTTAATAAACAAATCTTCATATATATATAATAATTTTCTAATTACTCTACAAAATTAAACATAATAATCCTTATATATATATATATATATATCTTTTTAGAACTATGCCTGCTTAGAATTAAATCTGGCCCTCTGTAGTAACATCACAAAGTGAGAGAGAGATGCTTTTCTTTCTGTCTATCTGTCTCTCTCTCTCTGCATCTCTCTTTCTGCCTCCTTTTTTTTCCTTTTTATGAGGCCGGTGATCTAAAATCCGACAGTTACTTTATCCCGGCCCCGCGTATAAGAAGGAAGAAAAAAAGAAATAAAAAAAAAAAGAATCCAAAAAGGGGAGGATTGCAGCAAATCCCCCTCTCTGCAGAGAAAGACAGCAGAATAAAAACGCCGCCCTCTGAAAGAGTGGAGTTTTCTATGCGAACGGGGATTGAAAGAACGCCGTTCATGATGTATGGATCCGACTGGATCCGAAGAATAGACGCAGGCAAGAAAGTAGTGTAATCAAGTGCGTTGTCACTATTCTTCCCTGGAGAAAAGGATGGGGGGTGGGGGGATGCAGGGTGGATTGCGGGGGTGGATCAATAGGGAAGGAGCCGTCACAGTCATTTGACAGACGCAGTTAAAAGTGGATGAGGCTTTTCATCGACGATGCTGGAGATAATCAAAACCTTGGAAGGGAAGTGTCTGCGGAAGTCAGTGTGTCGTTTGTATATCTTCACTTTAAGGTGGGGATGGTAAAATATAGGCGCCATTTAGGTAAATGTTGCGAAATAAATTAGAGCAGTTTTTTAAGATTGAAGAGTGGTGTGTAGTGTCATATGGAATGGGAGAATTCACGGTGGCAGAGCTATTTGAGAAGCTGTGGTGATAATGTATCGATTTAATCATTGAAATGAAGTTGAGGGAAAAAAAAAAAGATAGAGGTTCTATGTTGGGTTGGTGACTTAGGTGAGACTTTTTGTAAGGTTATGAGATGGAAGGATATGCGTTGATGAGGATATTAGCAGCTCTTATTACCGTACATTTATTTTTTGGATGTTAAAAGTTGTCTAGTTTTGTATATTAGTAAGTTAGAATATTGTAAGGGCAACAAAATTTTTGGTTTGAAACTTTTGTATTGAACAAAGAATCAGATAACTTCTTTCTTAATATGGAATCATAAATGTTTAACAAATTGTTTGCAGTGATAATGTATTGATTTAATAATTGTAATGAGGTTGAGAAAAAAAAAAAAAGGGAGATTCTCTCTTTGCGTCGGTGACTTAGGATGAGACTTTTTTGGAAGACGTGTGTTGATGAGGATATTAGCAGATCTTATTACTGTACATTTATTTTTGGGTGTGTAAAACTGTCTAGCTTTGGATATTAGTAAGTTAGAATATTGTAAGGGCAACAAAATTTTTGGTTTGTAACTTTTTGTATTGAACAAAGAATCAGATAACTTCTTTCTTAATATGGAATCCTAAATGTTTAACAAATTGTTTGCAGCGACAATGTATTGATTTAATAATTGTAATGAGGTTGAGAAAAAAAAAAAAGGAGATTCTCTCTTGTGTCGGTGACTTAGGATGAGACTTTTTTTGGAAGACGTGTGCTGATGAGGATATTAGCAGATCTTATTACTGCACATTTATTTTTAGATGTGTAAAACTGTCTAGCTTTGGATATTAGTAAGTTAGAATATTGTAAGGGCAACAAAATTTTTGGTTTGTAACTTTTTGTATTGAACAAAGAATCAGATAACTTCTTTCTTAATATGGAGTCCTAAATGTTTAACAAATTGTTTGCAGCGACAATGTATTGATTTAATAATTGTAATGAGGTTGAGAAAAAAAAAGGGAGATTCTCTCTTGTGTCGGTGACTTAGGATGAGACGTGTGCTGATGAGGATATTAGCAGATCTTATTACTGCACATTTATTTTTTAGATGTGTAAAACTGTCTAGCTTTTGGATATTAGTAAGTTAGAATATTGTAAGGGCAACAAAATTTTTGGTTTGTAACTTTTTGTATTGAACAAAGAATCAGATAACTTCTTTCTTAATATGGAATCATAAATGTTTAAAAATTGCAGTGATAATGCATTGATTTAATAATTGTAATGAGGTTGAGAAAAAAAGGGGAGATTCTCTCTTGTGTCGGTGACTTAGGATGAGACTTTTTGGAAGACGTGTGCTGATGAGGATGTTAGCAGATCTTATTACTGTACATTTATTTTTAGATGTGTAAAACTGTCTAGCTTTGGATATTAGTAAGTTAGAATATTGTAAGAGCAACAAAACAGAAGAAAATTTTTGGTTTGAAACTTTCTGTATTAAACAAAGAATCAGATAACTTCTTTCTTAATATGGAATCATAAATATTTAAAAAATTGTTTGCAGCGATAATGTATTGATTTAATCATTGTAATGAGGTTGAGAAAAAAAAAAAGGGAGATTCTCTCTTGTGTCGGTGACTTAGGATGAGACTTTTTGGAAGACGTGTGTTGATGATGATATTAGCAGATATTATTACTGTACATTTATTTTTTGGGTGTTAAAAACTGTATAGTTTTGGATACTAAAAAGTTAGATTATTATGAGGAAAACAAGAAAGACAACAAAATTTTTGCTTCTGAAACTTTTTGTATTGAGCAAAGAATCAGATAACGTTTTTCTTAATATGGAACTATAAATGCTTAAAAAATTTTGTTTACGTACGAGTAACACATATTGAAGATTTATTGTTGGAGATAAATAATTCAATTTTTATATAGATAAAACAATTGTAAATTAATCATAAATTTTGTACCTTCTTATAATAGAAATAAAAGCTATGTTGCTAAATTAAAATGAATAATACTGTAATGCTATATTGCTAAATAGCTAAATTTTACGAATTATAGTTGTATATATATATATATATATATATATATAGGTTAAATTATATTTATTGTCAAGATTCGTTAATTTCTAGCAATGATTCAATTTAGGTAGAATCTTCATTCCCTATGGCACTTTTCAAGTAGTTTTGAATTTCTTTTTTAATCTGATTCTAATATCACTAGTTCTGCTGCATTATACGGATACTGTTGGGCAAAGATATTGATGGCAATGGTTACAGAAAAGAATGAAGGCGATATCGGAAAGTTATGCAACAAGCCTGACCTGCTCCAATGGCATCATTGCTCGCCATCCAAAATATTACAGTTTCTTCCATATCATTATATGAGGTCTTCTTTCAGCGCTTGGTTATGCGGGTTATGTTCCCAGCTACCTTATAGACACTTAATCAAACATTGTCAATGAAGTCATTTGGAATGGTGTCGAAGCCAATCTTCATGGTTGTCAACAGACTGACATCGTATAGTATCTAATAACCAGTTCCACGTCAGTTGATAATTGAATCCATGTGTAGAAGCACGAAGGGCGGGAGTGCCGATATGTCTTGCGTTTACAGAGGCACACGACCATTATCTCTGGTATGGTGATGAATCAATGTGGTGTCATAAGATGTCAGGTTGTCTGTAGTCCACCTGCTTACAACTAGTGTAAGCAAACAACTATCAATGATATATTGAAGAAACCCTTAGGACTATTTGAGTTATCCTTGATGTCACATTATTCTTAGGCCTCTTTTCAACAAGACAATGTTAGTTACCATGTGACTGGCATGTCACTGGTTTGCGTCCGGGCTGTTGATACTCTTATTAGGACATCATACCTTTTGCCAATTGTATATTACAATGTATAATAAATCGTACAATATGAGCATCTCAAAATGTTGCAGATATGTTGCAACAATTGAATGAATGATTTTCAGGATAAGATTAGGAACCTTTATCACTTACTCCTTGCATGAACGCAGAACAGCTAGAATAGATTTCACTAAATTTTGAATAAAATATTAAATGTGTTACTGCTAGCTATTTATAAGTCCTATTTATGCCTTTGAATTTTTAATCATTTCCTTACCTATGTATAGGTTTTAAGCATATTTAATTTTAATAAAAACTGTCATTTCCTTCATGGTACTTTTTCTATTTTATTATTGTGATATGCAGGTTCTGCAACCTGATTGTAACTGGGTGGGGTTGGGTTGAGAATCTTGAGGTACAGGTAGGGATAACTCACAGCTTTATTTACACACGCGCAAACAACACAGACTTAAAGTTAGAGATATGCAATATTTAACAAATTTAAAGACAGATAATTATAGATTCGTGGAAGGATTCCCCTTCTAAGCCGAAACCCCGATACTCAACTACGCGCTAAATGCGAGAAATAAACTTCCTCTCTGAGTGAGAATCTGTATGCCAACTAATGCGCTGGAATGAGCAAAATATATTTCCTCTCGTGAGGAAGCATTAAACTAAACGTTTCTCAGTGAGAGCGCAAGTTGCGCTGTACTTCTTCTCGGGTGAGAGTGCCGAGGACGACTGATCATTTCTCCTGAACGCTGCAGGGGAGCAACTCTGGTCAGTGTCAGAGGAAGAATGTTTGCATTATTTATTTATTTAAGGATTGTACTTCTGAATATTTTCTATCTAAGCGTTGCAAAACATTTAGAAAAAAGATATCCCAGTTTTTGCATAATGATAAATATTATATATACGTTATAAAAAACTTAACTATGTATTTTTAAAACAAATAACAACAAATAGTAATAAATAAATACCTATCCGTTTATATTAAAATTATTATTTTTTTAATTGAATAATTCGAAAAAAAAAAAAAAAAAGACAAAAGAAAATAAATGAATTTAATTGATATATTTAATTAATTCAATTATGTTATTTTAAAATATTTTTAAGATTAATTAGTTAAAAATACTCATTAATCAAAGTGTTAGCATATATTAATATTTATAATAATATAGTGAAAATATCAAGGGTAATAGTTTCAAAAGCTGTTAAAGTTTAGATATTTGTTTAAACAAAAAATAATTTTGAAAACCTATTTTAACCTTATAACAAAATTTCATGAGAATGAACCATAGAAGGATGTTTCGCATTTAACTGTCAGTCCATTACTGATATTACAGTCCATTACTGTCAGTAACTAGTTATCAGTGTCTCATTAACTCTTAATGTCTCTCCATTCTAGTTCTTCCTACATGCCTCTAAATAATTGTAAGGAACTATCTAATCTAGATTACTTAGGTTACTATCACAGCTAAGCCACAGTTTCACTCTAACACGTATGCATTTTTGTACTGCAAACAGATTACATATTCTGATTGCAGAATAGCTGAATTATAGCATTATTATTCAAGACCTTTGGTTCGTCTTCTGCATACTATGAAAGTACCCCCCCCTCCCAATTGTTTAGGAAAGATTATTGTTTCAAGGGAACCACTGTATGTTCCATAGAAGAAATCTCAGAAACTTTTACTTGCAGTCTTATTGTCCATGCTAACATACGCTGTCAGAATCGCCATCGGATATCTTTGTTTTTTGAAAGTATAACTTGCTAATAGAAAAGCTCATATATTACAAAGATATCCCATTGAATGAAGAAATATTTAAATGTATATCCAAATCACTAATTTTTAAATCTTTAGATTTCTTGAAATAACTTATTTAATATATACGTATATATATTATATAATTTTTTTAATAACTTTCTTAAATGATTGTTTAATTTTTAAAATAAAAATTTCAAAAAAAATTTTGTATGAATTACAGAAAACTGATTTCATTCAAAAATACATATCCCATATTTCTCCCACATTCATAAAAAGTACTGATAAAACAGTCTCGTTAACAAATCCTTTTTAACAATCGCATTTCCCAAGCCTAAAAACCAACACACACAGAAAGAGTATCTCATCTGAGTCGTGAAGCAAAGAGAGCAGCAGCACACTTCTTCCTTCCGCGCCATCATTTGTGGTAAAATATTCTCGCCTCCTTCCAAAAACTTCCTAGCATAGATTCCGAACCAAAAGGTAGGGCAGAACTCCTCTCACGTCTACCTGGGCCGTGGCAGGGGCGGAGGGCGGCTTTAATATCAGTAATGGACATTCATCGATCTGAAGTCTGACACACGCCAAGGCTCGGATGACGCCCCTGCTGCTGCTGCCAGGGGGCTTTGCAGTAGATGCCCGTGGTTGGCCTTCACGTGGGTTTGTTGGGGACGTCGAAAGGGGTGGATTTTAGAATTTATGAGAAGGCTTCTTCTTATTTTTTTTTTGTTCCATAAACGAAAGTGTTGGAATAATTTTTTTCTATTTATCATTGCACTAGTAAATACGTCTAGGTTATACTAAGTCTATGAAAGGTAATATGGGGATATCAATCTATGTATTGCTAAGTGCAATTTTTTTTAATGTATCAAATTTACTGGCTATTTTAATATATCAATACACTCGCTGCTTATGTTGCAAATAATGATTTATGAAATTAAAGGCAATATCTATTTTTAATCTAGAATTATCCATAAGAATTGTTTCTGGAAGTTTTAAGGGTTTTATCCAATATGACCCTCAAATTTGGGACATTTGTTAAGAAGTCCCCTCGCAAGACAGTAACCTCTCCTCTTCGTTGGTGGCAACACGAGGTAACACGAGAATAAATGTTGGAATAATTTTTTTCTATTTATCATCGCACTAGTAAATACGTCCAGGTTATACAAGTCTGAGAATGGTACTATGTCTAATTTCTAACATCTATCTAAGTATTGACAAGTGAAATTTTTTAATATATTAATCCACTCGCTGCTTATACTGTAATTAATCTTTATGAAATTAGAGGTAATCTCATATTTTTAATCAGATTGCTTCCTTAGGAGTTTTCAATGGTTTTATCATATGATGCTCAAATTCGGGACATTTGTTAATGAGTCTCTCACAAGACAATAGCCTCTCCTCTTCGTTGGTGGCAACACGAGGTAACACGAGAATAAATGTTGGAATAATTTTTCTATTTATCATCGCACTAGTAAATACGTCCAGGTTATACAAGTCTGGGAAAGGCACTATGTATAATTTCTATTAAAGGGATATCAATCTAGGTATTGCTAATCGCAATTTTTTTTAATATATCAATCCACTCGCTACTTATGTTACAAATAATGCTTTATGAAATTAGAGACAATCTCAAATTCAGACTGCTTCCTTAGAATTTCCAAGATTTTATCCCATATGACGCTCAAATTTGGGACTTTTGCTAATACGTCCTTTTTTACAATAATCTCTCCTCTTCGTTGGGGATTACATGGGGTATATCATAGGAACACGGAATTAGTGGATTTCTAATTACCTACAAACATCCATGAGCCCGCCGCTACTCGAACAAGAAACTTGTGACACAGAGCAAAAAAAAATATTTTAGCGAGTTATATATTATTATTATTATATTATTTGCAATCCATATTTTATGTTTTTATTGCCAATTCCCAAAAAGAACTTCGATGTTGGCCCATTGTATCATAACATTTTTTTCTGGTAGGGCATTCGATAATTGGTTTATAATTTCAGATATAAAGGATTGTGATGAAAGTAAATTGTTCTTAATTAACAAATTTAATGATTAAATTTTAACTGTTAAACACGAGCGCTGAATCCAAGTATATAATTTATTGTAAACCGTACTCAGGCCCAGTTGCACCATGTTCCTGTTGGATTGTAAGATTACGTTAGTTTGGTTATTGTTCGTGGCATACGTTGCAGTCATTGCTTTGAAAACAAATAGATTCAGAAAGGATTGTGAGATTGTTAACCTCAGTGCCTTTTGGAATATTTATCCAATGTAGGTATTCAAGCTTGTCTTGCAGCTCTACGGTAGTTTTGGGCACACTTTAGGCTAGTTAAACTGGGAACTACAGCTTAACGTGGATCCCAAACCACTAAATACATCCATGCCACATGCAGGATTCAAATCTGAAGCCTTTGGCAGATATTCAGGAGTAATTCTACAAATATGAGGCATTTACTTTAACATTTCCTTAATGATTAGTTAAAAAAAGGATCTTAATAAAATAAATTTATTGATATTACTTCACTTTTTCCTTCTTCTTCAATGGCGCGACAGCCCCATGGTGTGCCAAGTCCTTCGGCCGGATTCCGAAACATGCGATGTTGCTTTTTTATGGGGGGTATGTTTGTTAGCCTTACGCTCAACAGTCATATTAAATAGGGACCTACAGTTTAAAGGTGATTCCGAACCACTACTAGCATCCATGGGGCCGCCGGGACTCGAACCCTAAACCTGGAGTACCGAACGCCAGATACTCGACCATCAAGGCCAATATTGTTTCTTTATAATTATTAATTAAAATTTATAATATATAAAGAAAATTTTGGGTACTTTTCAAAGTCTCTTTAGTTTCCATGAAATGATTTTTGAATTTATATGTGAAAATAAATTGCTACAATTTAACATCCATCATAACAAATTTCTAAAAGTAAGATTGTACGTGAGGCTATTAAGAACGAAACTGATAAAAAATTAGGCACTTATCTTGATGATAATTCTAAATAACTATTAAAATAGTGATTTGGAAACTCGAAAAATATTCTACTCACAGCAAAAATTTTAAAAGCATATTTTTTTTTTTTTTTATTTCTAATCATTAAGAAAAATTAAAATATATTCATTTTTTTTTTTTTTTAATTTTCCTCTTCAATTTTTTTTTTTTCTAATCAAAAAATAATTCCAGCACTTTTAAATAATTGCACGTTAATCAGTCTTTAAAAACACTTTTGTGGCGGTTATTCTAATTTTTATGTGACTTTTAGCGCATGTTGCAAAAAGCTGTTTTGTTTCGTTTAATTGTGGAACGGTTAAAACAAATTTTTTTAGCATATAAAAGGAAACGATATCCTCAAAAAAACACACTCAGTAGGAAAAATAATTGCAAACCCCTTTTTTTTCGAAATCATTATGGTAATTAAAAGAGCAAACAAAAATTATTTTGTTGTAATTGTAACATAAAAAATCCATAAATTAGTACACAGGCCTTATTTTACATCTTGAAACATAAGGCCTGAAAAGGCCTTATTTTACATAAAAAAAAATTATGTTCCACGCCTTTCACAGCAAAATATTTTGTGAACTGTGTATTATTTCGAAGAAAATTACTTCTAATATGAATCATAAGAAACGAACACAGTGTGTAGTAAAAACGCCATAAAGTATCTTTTCAGTTGTACAAACCTTATTATTTTCATAAATTTAAAATTAAAAGAAATAGAAAAATGTTTTTACATTACGTTCATGAAGCATTAATTTGCACCATAAATTCCAAAGTAGGGGATATAAAACAATATAAGTAGGGGCAAACTGTGCTAATCAAACTGATAAGAATTTAACAGTGGTCTGACAGAAATCAATGAAACCTGTTTTCAAAACGGAAAACAGGTTTAAATTGAATAAAACTGCTACACTCCAACTAGAACTCTCTGTTCCCTTCTACGAAAGAAACCCATCTAAATGGAAAGGGCATGACTTCATCCGTTACTCAGCAATAAAAGCACGCTCGAAACTTTTGTGGGCATCTCGGCAATAACTCATAATTCAGTTCCTCAAGAGCTGCTCGCCTACTCATTATGGACCTACACCAGTCAGTACAGTGCAATCCAATAATTAGTTCAGCCTTTCTTAATTTTAAAACTCTCTTCTTAGCAGTCAGTAACATCTGCCATTAACATTTTTTTAAATCGTATTGTATCAAGAGGTTATTGAGGAAAGAAACGTATTCTGGTGACAGCGTAATAGAAAATTAGTAATCAAAGATTATTGAGGAAAGAATCCTATTTACGTGCAGTTTAATAGAGAGTCATAAAAAACAATAGTAATCAAAAAGCCATTGAGGTTGGAATCGTAGTTCTGGAGCATGTAATAGAAAAATAATTATTCGATTATTCAAGTCGTGTATTTTAAATCGTTATTATAATAAAAGATCCTCCCAGGGATAATTTATAAATATTATAACCATTTTGCTTAAGAATGTCAAAATAATTATACTTATTATTAATGAGTTTCCAACTGTAGAACTCATACACTTCTTTGAGATTACATTAATAAAAATCATTCATTAAAAATCAAACTTTATGGAGAAGAGAATTCTACTACAATGAAAGCATTAATTATGAAATTATGAGAATTAATTATTAAAGCACAATGAAATCATGATGAATTCTCATAGAAGTGTATGAGTTCTACAGTTGGAAACTCATTAATAATAATAATAGGAATAAGTATAATTATTTCGACATTCTTGCACAAGGTCATAATACTTATAGATTACCCTTGGGAGGGTTTTTTATTATAATAATTATTTCAAATACACAGCTTGAGTAATCGAATTACTATTTTAAATTACATCCTCCAGAAATATAGTTTCATCCACAATAGCTTTTTGATTACTATTTACCGCTGAAATATGATTCTCTTCTCAATAATCTTTGATTACTATTTTTTATTACACTTCAGCGGAATAGGTCCTTACCTCAATAACCTCTTGAATTTGTACCTTTAAGTATCTGTCGAAAGAATTAGATGACCACTTTAAAATTAAAATACAACAAGCAGAAGTATAGAAAGGGCCTGATGGCCGAGTGGCTAGCTCTCTGCGTTAGTTGCCACAGGTTTCAGTTCGAGTTCTGGCGGTACCATGGATGCTTGAAATGGTTCGAATCCACTTTAAACCATAGGTTCGGATCTAATATGATATTCATCGTAGGGATGACAACCGTACTCTGTAAAAAAAAAAACATCTCCTGTCTCGAAATCTACCAGTAGATAGACGGACTTGGCCCACCATGGGACTGGGCAAATAAAGAGGTATAAATGGAAAATATTCAATACGTTGTTAAAAGCAAAGTTAAAGAAAGGTATGACAGGCAATGGCTAAGAAAAGTTGCTTTAAAATTCAATGAACGTTGACTTAATCTAATAATTTTAAGATGCTATTATTCTGCATAATCTTACAGAAATTATTTTCGGCCTTAAATTTTTTTCTACTAATAATTTAAACAGCTTATAGCCCAATAAATAAAATACAAACAATATACAGATTTTCAACTTTTAAGGAATAAAATATATTATTTATGTACATTTATTACTGGTTTGAAAACAAAAAAATTGCTTTCATGGATTATAATAAAAATGGATAATCACAATATTTTAAGTATTTTTATTTTACACATTTACACTTTTACAGAAATTGGCATTAAAATTTCCAACGAAAAGCACAATTATTATTTATAACACCTATTACAACCTTAGAAAATATCGAACCAACATAGAAAAGATCCAACTTTTATTCAACTCTTTGTTCTTTTGATTCCCTTTATTTAACTAATGACACAAGATCACAGGTAGCGTAAAAAAAGAGAGAAGCATAAAACGAGTAAACAATTATGGAGTGTATCTTTCCTTTCCGTCGTTGGCAGTAGTCGTTGACCAGACAACCCACCTATCAGGTGAGGGAACAAAAGCTGTCCACAGGAGCACGAATCTCACCTGTGTTATTATGTCAGCCGATGGACTCACGCATACCTTTTAAGTTTATTCCAGTTTTGACGCCGTTCTTTTTTTTTTCAGGATAATTTATTAGGGGCTGTCCATATATGTAGAAATGTAAAACCTCAAGAAGATTTAGATTTATTTTTACTGGTTGATATTTTCGCTTGATATTTCTCCAAAGAAAATATCTTTTGACAAAGTTGAACTGAACAACAGTTTTTGTTATTTAAAAAGCATAAATAAATTCATTCACTAAATAGATGCCTGTTCATTTTCATTTATGTATTTTATTATATTTTATTATAAATTATAATGAAAAGGAGTTAAATTTTAAAAGCCAGTATATAAAAAGTAAAATTTATTTTAACGTGCAATATGAGTATAAAACGTATGTATGGGGTGTATAACTCTATAGATTCAATATCGGAATTCAGTTTTTCAAAAATGTAACTCTCGATCATAAATAAAAATCGGTTTTTCATCCTGATTTTTCAAGGTAGAGAAAACTATTAAATAATACAGAATAAAATAATATAGTTCAATAAAATTAGTGTTAATTTATTCAAGCTACAACATTTTCTTTGATTTCGTTAAAAGGCCACACGAAAAATATTTTCTAATTTACTTTACATTTTATACTTAGCGAATAATTATATTCAACAATTTCAATTTATTTTTGATGATTTTATTTATTTATTTTTACGGAATAATGGTTTCTAATAAAGTGTTTAATTCTATCATTTACAAGGGTAAAATTAAATAATATATAACTGAAATTCATACATCAATGTTAAAAAGGATAGACACTTAAATAATTTGAAGAACACTACTGATAAAATAATTCATCTATTTTATACTGCAAGTCGAAATTATTTCGCGTATTTGTTTAGTTAAAATATTTAATCCATTCTAAATTGTTTCTTCTTCAACGAAGCTTATATAACACGTATGCAATTAAATAATCTCCTCATTTAATCTTATCTCGTTCAGTACATGCTATGTGATTAATGCCAAATTAAAATTATTGTGACAAGTAGCTTTACTTCATTTTGATTATCATAAATTATTTTATCTAAAACACTATAAAATTGTTTTAATTTTCACAATAAATACTCTTTTCAATGTAACATTTAAAAACTGTCCGTTATGTTATGTTTATCTATTCCAGTTCTAATAAGTTATCTAAACATCCTGAACAAATCTTTCACAAATATATATTCTGAGCCTTTTACCCATCAATGATTCCACATTAAAAGTTATTATCCACTCCATTATCTTTAAATAAACTGAATTCTTAATCCTACGTATCAAAGTGATGGCATCTTTCCTTGAAATAGCTGGTTAGTTTCATAGTTCCTGTATTAATCGGATTCATAATTTTCTTAGCTCGTAGTTGCTGAAAGACAACAATTCAAATTTCAAGTTGTATAATCTATGTGCAGTAAAAATGCATATACACATGCTATAATTCATGCATTTCACAGAACCAACGTCTTAAATGGCCGAGTTAAATGCACCGAGTGAACGGACCGAATGACTAGTTCTCTATCGCTCCGTACCACAGGGTTTCGGGCTCGAGTCTCGGAGGTGGTTTGGATGTTTGTAGTGGTTCGGGATCGACTTTAAATAATAGGTCCTGGTCTAATATGACTAGGCCATAGGTCTGAGAAACCTGCCACGTAAAAAGAAAAACAACATCTCTTGTTTGGGAGTCTGGCAGAAGGCCTTGACCCTCCATGGAGCTGCCACGCCATTGAAGAAGAAGCGTTAAAAAATTTCTTAAGAAATACGATGCAGTACCCATTTTCAAAATAAATGAGCATAAATCTTATAGTTAAGTAAACCAGTTGATTCATAGCACATTATTATTCTTAATTTCTGCATAATACACTTTTGTAATTTTTTGGTCTAAAAAAAGATCTCGTATAATCCGCAGCAGCTTATAATCAGTGGAATATTCCCGCTTGTTCTTTGATCTACTATATAAAAATAAAGTTCTATTTTCATGCACTTGGCATAAAACTAACACAACATTATTCAGTTTTAAAAAGCGCCTTTCATGCAACAATTATATAAAGAAATGCTATAAATTTAAGATAGTGGAAACCGATACTAAGTTATGTGTTTAAGAATAATTGTAAAAATAAAAGCTATGCATTTTTTCTACGATTTTTAATCTTCATATTTACCAGAAATTGGAAAATCTTGATCAACCTTACAGTCCATTGTTTATTTGGCTTTGTGTAAAGTGTTTACAAATATTTATAACTTCATCATTACTTTTTTCACACATCGATATATGATACAAGTGATGGGATCCTTTCCATAACAAACGACCGTTATGTGTCTTTATTTATGTTTAGAAGATTTTTAATTTCTCTCACACAAGTTTTGTCCTTTTTTATTGAACAAAATTACTTTTAGATGGCGGTATTATACAATTAA
>BPLR01019920.1:0-41302 GCA_021605095.1 Caerostris extrusa
TGCTTCATGTGCTTCCTGCATCTTGTCAATTTGTTTCAATAACTTCAGTTTATCAAACTTTCTCACACTTTCTGTGTTGAAAAAACCCTTCACAAAATCAAGCACATCATTGGAGCAAGATATATCAGCCAACCTCTCTTACAGATTTAGAGTGTGATAAATGTTTTTATTTTTTTTTGGATATATACTGGGAAATTCATAAATGTCTGATATCTGAATCTGTAAGAACCCTTATAAGGTTATAAAAACAAAATTTCTTTCGTATCTTAATGTATCTTAATGTATCTTAATTCAATCATAATAGTATACAAGAATTTCTTTTCAAATAATTCAAAAAATAAATATTTTATACGTTGCGCCTGCGTTAACTAGGTAGATAGAGCGTTGAATTTTCGAACTAAGGTAGCTGGGTTCGAAACCGAACTAAAATTTTTACATGTCTTTATCGGAGATTGGCAAGATCTATCTGTAATACAATTCTGTTGGTCTATAGAAGAAAAGAGTGAACCTTTTGTGGTGAGTTCGATTAAAAGTCATGGGAGGCAAAATATGGATGCAATGTAGCAGACATTCTGGTTAACGCTGAATCTGCTACATATCTACCATTCTAGTGGCGAATACCACCAAGTCAAAAAAATGCCTGCCATTCGAAAACAATATAAACAGAGAAATAAAAAAAAGAGGCCTGCTTTTTCAAACATTAAAGAGTGAAGAGTAAAAAACTGAAACTGGCGGTTTTATTTTAATGTAAAAAACCTGAATCTCAGAAAATAATCTGAGTTTCTATTAATACCTAGTACGTTTTAACGTAGGCATCCATCAGCATAGTACGACGAACATCCAAACATTAGCATCTTCCCATCGAGGTATACTGGATACACTCTTTTCTATCGCTATAAATTTTTTTCTTCTTGTGATTTATTAAAAACACTTCAAAGCAGACAAGATTTACGTCATTGAAATGAAAGGGCGAAGGCTACCAAGCTGATTCAAATGAAAAAATGAATCTTACCAAGCTGCAGCTCCCTAAGGAGGGGAGAAACCTAAAAAAAGAACATCTTCGTTTCGACGTCTGCTGGGCGAGGAGTGAGATACATATTGAAATATTAGAAGTTTGATTATTATTGTGTTTTTCGATGTTAACGAGTTTACTAGCCACTCGTAAACTTAGAAATAAAATCAGTGACTCCTTATTGATGCACTTTATCCTATCACTTTTATGAACTTTTGAATGCTATTCCTAATTACTCTTCGGCAAAGAAAGGCGCTGCAAGGATTATTGAACTTTTATAATTACTATTAGATATGTATCTAAAATAAATGTTCCGTGTTTACATCATTAGCTTTGATTATCAAGGAATGCAAATAAGCAAGTAATCTTTTCCTTATACATACGATTATATAATCTTGTATATATAATCCTTATATATACAGATATATATCGATATGAAATCATTGAATGTGTATTCAGCGATTTAATTATCGCGTGCCGGTATTAGTGTGTTTTCTGATTATCTAGAAACAAAAAGCAAAACGGAATCTATTTTAAAGAAATATATTTCATTTCCTTTATTTCTGTTATAAATGTTCGATGATGTTCAGTCATGTATGTCTGTCACTGAAGATATTTGATAGTTAAAATTTACGAGTGTGATAAAAATATATGTTCTGAAGGTTATAGAACTTATGTAAAATACTTCGAAATGTTTTAGTGTTGCAGAAGAAATAAATTTTTTAATTAAAAAATCTCTAAAATCGTAATTAAATTATTATTAAATATATAATTTCATAAATATTTGCACAAATAAATTAAAATATTACATTAATATGATAGAAGTTTCAAAGCAGCAATCTGATTTTATAATTTACTTTAACAACTAAATTTGTTACTAGTGCATAAATTTGTACTCACCTACTTGTACAGAAATTAAAAAATATTAGTTAAAATTATAATATATTTAAATAATATTTTTATAATTATAATTATATATATTATTATAATATATCTAAATAATTCTTAATTATTATTACAAATATTATTTCGCATAAATAAAATATTAAAAAATTAATAAAATAAAAAAATAAAAATATTAATAAATTTTAGAAATATTAACACATTTATTAAAATATTAATTAATTTTATTTCTAGTAAAGTAAAAATAGAGTAAAAGATTTTAAAAATACATATCATTTTTGAAAAGTTACACAAAAAGATTACATTGCAATTTCTCGCATCATAATTTAAGAATGTAATCTCATAAAGCGGTCGTTTACCACAATGTTTAAAATATGGAATAACTCTAGCTTGGTCTCCGGGACAATTTGTTAAAGATCTTGCAGCGTACTCTTATAATACAAACATCGTATAGCTTATTCAGGGCTCGTTTTTACACCCTAACTTCTAAAGATAAGGAGCAGTAAGGAATTTGCAAGAAACCCGATACAAAGTGCAAATACCACAACGGACAAATGCCTGAATGCTTGTCGTTAAAAGAATGACTCGTCAGCAGGGCTTGCGTTCTTTCAGAAAGGAAAGCAAGCCTGTCAGTTCAATTGATAAAACTCTACATAAATAACTTTCTCCCCCTTCCTGTAGTAAAACGTACGTGTTTCGGAAAAAGGCTTATCTTAATAACTGTGACATTTTCATGATGATGGCGAAAAGATAGGTTTGCCGAGTATTTCGTTTGCATCTGTATTGTTCCATTTTATTTTTCTCTTGAAAATGCTGAAGTTATGTTAATTTTGCCACTTTATAAGCTCTCCTCTCTGCTTATGAGTATCTTCCCGGTTTCTGAAATAATTGTCAAGTTAAATTTTGTAATGTTCAAGAACATTTTCTGCCATAAAAAATTAATTATAGAGTTTTATAGATCAAGTAACTTGAAAATAAAGATGTGTATTTTTCCCGTGTGTTTGTTCAAAGCCATTCTGGAAATAAAAGTGCGGATTGATTGGCTAAAGAAGTTGCATGACCTCAGATTAATTTTATATGAACATTATTAAATCCTAATTTAGAAACTAATTTATCAATATTATTACCTCGAAAATGGAATAAATTGCATTAATCTCTCGTACTATCTCTCAAACTAACCTATTTTTCCTTCTATTATGCGCAGAAAAACAATAAACATTTTTCTATAATTTTGAAAATACAAAATTTTTAACTGATCAAATGTTATTTGGAAAGATTTGTACTGGCCACCAACGATCCATGTTTGTGTTGAGTTGTAGGTGACCAAAATGAGAAATATATATATATATATATTTTCATCCAAGCTAATAAAAGAAACTTATTCTATGTTTAAAAGCCTTTTTAGCAATTTTTTTTAAATATTCCTCATCTGTCACTTTATGATTTTTAACATTTATTATTAATAAAAATAGTAGGTTTAATATTTATTATAATTAATAATATTTTGTTATTATTATTATTTTAAATTTTAACTTAGTTTTGTAGAGTATTTCTGTTTTTTAAGTTTAAATTATTTACAACAACAAATATCATTCTGATATGCTGTTAAAATACTGAGGAAAGTTCTGCTGCTTTTTATTAATTATCTAAAGAGTTTTCAATTTATTTATACTAAATAAATAAGCAAGCAATAAAATAGAAATATTATAATAGGCAGTAAATTAGTAAAACTTTATATTTTTTAAGTAAACTAATAACTTATAACAAAATCTTATGCGTTTGACGTTAATTAATGCTTTTTTAATAATAAAGGTTGTCAGGTTCGCATTCTGTTAAATAATTTTTTAATGTGGATTAAAACTATTATTAACCATAACAAACTCAGGTAACTCGCATAAAAACAAAAGTTCCTGCTCATATTTTTAACAAGCGATTTTTCTCACGAAAGTGCATGATATATTTTCTTGATTTTCCATAAAAAAATTTTAAATTACTGAATAATATATTTTTTATTGCTTGCTTATTTACTGAACTTAATACTCTTTGTGTACAGCGATTAACTATATGAAAAATAAAAACACCGAAGTATTTAAAGATGTCGTCATTTAAATCTTTTCATTTTTTTAGGAAATAATTTTTTTCCTTGCATTTTTTATGAAATTGTAAAAGAGGAACAGTTTTTAATAATTTCAATGATCATGCTTAAGAAAATAATTTTAATAAAATAGGAGTGCTGTTATTTAAAATGTATTACATATTTAGCAGGTACAAAACAGTCAATAATTTATACAAAACAGCAGTTACATTACTCAATATTAAAACGCAATTGTTCTAACTTAAAGGAAAATTATTATTTTCTATTATCCTTATAAATAAAAGGCAATATTAGTTTGTGTGACCCCTATAGACTCAAAAAATTACTGAAGACAATTATTATCTCACTGCAAATTTCATGGTTTGTTCTTATTAGTTCCAGGGTGTTTAAATAGTAGTCTGAACGAAATTAGGTAGGTAGCACTGTTGTTTTTGCAGTGTTAATTAAAGATTGGTTTAACGTTTCGACTTCTGTTCAAAAAAAGCATTTTGCCCCGAGACCTTGAATACAAAAAGTTACACTACAAAATTGGATTCCCATGTGCTACCAAATTTTTTAACAAACTGAAGAAAGAAAAAAATATTTTAAATAAAACAGCAATGAAACAAGAAAAAAATTAATTAGCACACACAAATCGATTTATATCACTTTCATTGAACAAATGAATTGATATAGAACTTCCATTCGTATTTTATTTAATTCATATATATATTCAAATTTGGCAAAAACAAAGCATTGCCGCCTCCATTAGTAGCTAATGTAACGAAAAGATTAAAAAAAATTGCCGGTTTTCAAATGAAATAATTTTGCATAATATTTCTACCGTATCATTTGTTTTTTTACTCTAATTATACTTTAAACAATTTTACGCAGAACTAAAAATAACATAAAAAAATGTTTTGCCTCTGCGACATTTTTTCATAGTATAGAATTAAGAAAAAAATGAGGAGAAACAGAACTTTTCTTCAAATAAAGTAAATTTAAAGAATCAGTGGATAGGAATCAGTCGTGCGTAACGAAAACAGGTGACTATACGAAAGCAAGAACTATCGGAAAGATGATCCATAGAATGTTTTTCTGTCTGATGGCTGATATTATAGAAAGCGATGCTATTTTCTGAATTGATGCATTTTGAAATCCATTTATAATTTCAATGCTTCTCAATTTAACTTTTAAATATAAAATAAGTAAATGTGAAGCCATTTTTAAGCATATGTTTATTTCATCTACTTTCTGTATTAAAATATCGTCTCAAATAAGCAACGTTTCATTTCAAAGCTCAAATCTCTTGCAAATTGTTTTATTTTGTTGCTTCTATTCTCGAAATATGTAGCGATAAGCTCAAATGGGCCATGTTTTCGTGACACATTTTTGTGCAATACTCAAACTTATATGGAACTGTTGGACCTATTAAGATTTAATTTTGTATGTTAAGTTGTATTATATTAACAGGATATTTTTCGTATTGCAAAAGCCATGAAGTCTCTACTTTTTAAAATTTTATAAACGTTAAAGTAGGCCCTTGTATGAAAAACAATATAAATAACTGAAATGCGTAGATATATTACAATAATTAATACTGATTTTAATTAAATATTTAATGAATTTTTAACCGTATCTCTATGTATAAGTTATTACTCCTTATATATGCATTAATATTTTTTTTATTAAATAATCCAAACAAACGAATGAGCATTTTACTCAAGATATCAAACATTTAAATTTGGAATGTGTAAAGAAAAAAATGAATATTTTTGAAAGACAAAATCTTTGTTTTAAAAATAGTTTAGTTGTTCAAATATGAGAACGAAATTTCAAATGATCTCAATGCTTTTAAATGAATTCCTCTTAATAACATAAATTTATCATTACAGAATATAGCATTAAACATATTGGGGAAAAATACTACTATAAATTTGCTACTAATTCATGACATAAATTTTTATGAAATGTACTTCTTTTTCTTTTATATATAAATGTGAAGTTTATTCAAAAACTTGAGAAAATTAAAATTTGAAAATGTTATAAATTACTAAAGGACTTTTAATTTCTCATTTACAATAGCAATAATTGGATAGCATCAAAGTAAAGTGCATTTCTTAATTATTTAAATCGAGTAAAAGATTATTTAGCTACAAATTTATGTTCAACGTCATCGAAGCTATTTTATTATCATCAAAATTTTAATTTTTTTTGGAGCAAATCTGCATATTTTTAAGGAGTGAATGTTAACTTTTCCATATAATTGTAATCAACAAATTTTCAAAATAAATTTTATAAATTTATTAAATATCCTGCCAATGCCTTACATTCTGAAGAATAAATTAATTCAATATTCTGACAATTTAGTAAATATTTCCTTGCATAGGTAATCTACAAAATTAGAGATCATTCTATTTTCTGAAAATACTTCCAAATTTACTACAGCCCGTATAAATACTGTAAAGAACGATTAAGCGTTTCGAATTAGAGAAAATTGAAATGAAACTCCTCACCAATTACTCGTAACGGTAACGGTAACGGTAGGTGTTTAGTTGGAGTACCAGGGAATTTCCCCGTACCTCCATATCAATAATTATTATTAAAAAAAAAATTTTTAAAATCCAAAAGATGAGCTAAGGAAAGAATATTAAACGAGCCCATGCTCGGAGAGAATTTACAGGAGTAAAAAGGTTAGTAAATACAAAATTTAAAATAATAGTTCACATAAGTTTTTAAAAATAAAAACTGTTTCAATTAAAAGGAATTAAAAAATAACCGTTACGAAACTACGAAAACTTCTGACTGGCTGAAGAAAAAAAAGAAAAGGAAAGTGGAGGGCAGAGTTATAAACAAACCAAAACAATATCGTTTCGAAGTTCAGCGTTTTTACCGACCTTGAAAGAAAAGAGCGATTCCGAAGCTATCGAAATAAACTACAGTGGTGGAAAGTGATTCTAAACTAAAAAGGGTTCTTCTTTTTTTGGAATCGGAGAATGAAGTACGCATCAAAACGAGAGAGTGAAATGTCTGGCACAGAGCTTTTTCACCCCGGGTCAAAGTGTATTCTTTTAGCCACGGGGAATGAACTGAAGTCTTGAAAGTAAATAGAACGCGAGCGTTTTTTCGCATGGCGCGTGGTCGGATCATAATAAGGGAGATTTAGCAGCGTTGGATTTGTAGACGCATCAATTTTTAGAATGAAATTTTCGGTAATCTTTTTGCCAAGGTTTAGAATAGGATCAATTTTTAATTCGTCGTGAATACGATGGCAGTTATAATGAAAAGGCGCATCTGTAATCGTCATTAAGAACTGATTTTGAAGAACCTGCAGTCGCTTCAAATGGATCATTGCTGAATTTATCCAGACCGGAATCGCATAAAGCAGTATAGGTCGGATGAGTGAGATGTGAATATTTAGTTTGCCTCTGAGAGATATTTTTGCTTTTCCTGAAAATTAAAGGTGCAATTGTGAATTTGGCTTTATTAGCTTTAGAAAGAATGTAATGAATGTGTTTTTGAAATGTAGCCCAGTAGTTAACCTCTACAATGATTTTGTTAATCGAAAAAGAAATGTGGACTTTATCAAACTGTATTTCATTAAAAGAGGCATTTATAACTAATTTTCGCTTTTAATTAGATTACAGGAGAGGCAACTGATTGTGGAAAACAGCAAAATTCATTTTAGTTGAAAGAAACACCTTTCATCTGAATTTCAAGATAATATAATGCATTTCGTTGCATTTATAAAACATTTGTTATTTTTCATAACAAATGCCATAATAAAAGCAACTGTTTACGTTGAAGTAATAACAATAAATTTTCGAATGATAAAAATTGTTTAAAATATTAATTTGTACATTTAATGATTTTTTTTTTTGTCACCTTTTCTACTCGATTAACTTTTTTGTTAAAAATTCAGAACATGTTGCACACCTATATTCGAACCTTATTCGTATATTTTTATACATTATACTACTCATATGCTCGATTTGAGACCAATACTAAGGTACGCAGCTTACTTGAAAATAGTACAGGTGACATGGCAGACAGCGAGTGTTTCAAGCATTATTTTTAGAAACGATGAGACTCGATGACGATTGCGTCAGCTTGTGCAAGCGTCGAGCACTAAGAATGTGGGTTCAGGGAGTTTTCCGGGCATCCTCACGTACCACACACAAATACAAAGCAGCTATCCTTGAAAATCCTTTCGGAAAGCAATCAACCTCCATCTATCCATCGGTAGGCAATTAATAGAACACGAGGCTGTTGACATAAAAAATAATACTGCTCATATGTTTGTTAACTGAATTTATATTTTTGACGCAATTGTGCTTTTCTTTAACATACAAATTTTAATGTTTCCACTGAGCATTTGGAAACAAAATTTGTTATTTTTCCCAAAAGAATTTTGGGATGTGTTTGGATCTTTAAAATTCTACAAACGTTAACTTTGAAATTCTTTACCTTATATTTGCTTAAAATGATAAGTTAAGCCGAATTATTCTTGAAGATGAAAATTTTTAAATATTTTGAAGTTGAAAATTTTTATCTTCTATTATTACAAACGTAGCCACATTAAGATAATACTTAATAATATTGAAAGCAAAAACGAGTTTATTTATAAATTAATATAGCTTAGATTTATTCAAAATTTAAAAATTCAAGATACTGACAAAAATGTACACAAAATATGATATATGGGTTATATTATATAATATAATTGTATCATAACATTTTTGAAACAATTAAAATAAAATTTGAAAAATAATTTTAATTTTGGAAGTTTTTTATCTCCTTATGTTTCGTTCTGATCATATAAACCTTAAATTAAATTACCAATTTTTTTATTATAGATATTTGATGCCGTATCCATAACTACATGATTATAATTTTAATCCTTTAATAGCGGCTAAACTATACATCGTATTTCATTTATTCTATAGAATAACACAGGATACGCTATTGCTATGCTGCTTATAACTTTGAACACATTTAAGTGTCGATAGTCTATTTATTCGTTGAATCTATTTTCCTTTATTTTGAAACATTTGAAGTCGTTTTATCTTCGTTCTTATAACTTACATGTTAGCATTCTGTAATACTGCAGTCAGAAAAATTATAAATCAATTTTTTTTTTTTTCTGTGTTTTTTCTGTTAAATACAGTAACTACATTTTCTGTATGGTATACACTAAATGGTAATAAAATCAAAACCTGCATCTAAATTTTTGTTTTCTTTTTATATTCCTTTAATACAATCCTTATAACTATTGCAAATTCAAAATAAAAATAGTTCGCAATTTTATACAAAAGAATAAAAAATAATAAATTTAAAAAATTGCACACAGCTGGAGGATTAATTAACAACAAAAAGCGTTAACTCCAACACTGCTCGAACATATGTACCCACGAGTTTACTGTCAGCAACTTTTTCTTCTTTTCACACCTTGCAAGTAAATGTAAACAACGGACTGAAAATACTGTCGGTATTGGAGTGAAAGAAATAAATCACTAAGTGAAGACAATAGGCAGACGCAGGTCGTGTGACCTGAGGAATTCAAACTGAGTTAAATAAACTTTCTTGTGTTTTTGTAGTCTTCTGAATTCAAGAAACCTAGTTGCTGTGAAATAGTTCTGTGGGAATCAATCGTTGCTTTCGTTGTATTTTAGAAACATAAAAAATGGTCTCAGAATGTCGACGACCTTTTACAAGTGTTGTAACAGCATATAAATATATATATATATTTATATGCTGTTACAACACTTGTAAAAGTATATATATACGTGAATATATATATATGTGAAAGGTATTAATATATACCCCTTCCCTGCAAAACATGTGCAGCAATTGAGATTTTTTAAGAAAAAGTAGAATGCATGTTTTAAATCTGGCTGTTCTGAATGAGGATTCCCAAAGGATTTTGTTTCTTAAAATTTGATTTTTAGACTAGAAATAAAAAGCGTTTGATAAAAAAAAGAGATATTTCTAACCCAATACACAAAAAAAAAAAAAACTTGAGAAAGTCTTTTTAATTAAGAGTTTTATTTTAAAATTTGCGTCTTAATTTTGCGTAACTTCTGTTTTCTACCTCAGAAATTTTTATTTGAACGTCGGCAATTTATTATTTAATTTAATTTATTATCATTTCTTTGGACATCAAATAAGAGCAGATGTAATTCTAATGATGCACATTACTCCTATATTATCCACTTGAGATTTTTAGCTTTGAAATATAACGTAATGATTTCTTTCTTTCTTTTCTTTTTTTTTTTTCTGCTGAATATTCTTCTTTTTTGTAACTTCGATATAGAAGGAAGGTAGAAATACTTAGTTTTTAAATTAAGCTTTAGTACCTCATTCTCAAGTGGTGTAGATGGTTAGACAAAATAATCGGAACTCACAATGGAGCTCTTAATGCAAATTTGTAGTGTGATGTGAGTGTCACCATTTGCTATACATACGAATAGAATTGGAGATCAACTATCTACTATACAGATAAAACACCGGTTGTATAGTTACAGTCGAGAGGACTTTTTCCTTTAACTTTAGCAGAATAGGCAGATATTTTACAGGAAGAATGATATGAAATACCATTATCTTATGAGAGAGGTTTATCTATTCTACGTCGAATTGTGCAAATTCATGATGCTCATGGCGGACTAACACTATATAAGTAAAAATATCAATTGAAATTCCATTATTTTATCTATTGTTTGTATCTTTTCACTATTTTTTTCAGTTCATTGGTTATTTCATATGTCCTTGATCATCTAAAAGGAAAAAATGTATGAAATGCTATTTTTTTTTTTTTATTAATTAACGAAAAAGAATGCTAATTGTTTAGACATATAAAATGATTGATTGGATAATACTGTGTAATATGTTGAACTTTTATTCTTGAGAATTTTCCAAGTTCTAATATTACGATTTTCATTTTTATTTTTACTCAGCATAATTTACGAAAGCGTATGTATTGAAAGATTTACTGAACCGATTCATCATATCTGCCAGCTGATTTATAATACAAAATCTACAAACATATGAAATTAAATGTTAAGTTGCAGAGAGTCGCATTATTTATTTTTTAAGTTAAAAACTACCATCTTTAAAAAACATACTCAGAATTCAAAAATATGAAAAACTGCTTTACAATATTTTAAAAATGTATTCATCCTAAAACTCTATACTATATTTCATTTCACTGAAAAATAGATTAGAACACAAAAATAATTTTAACTCTTTGAAAATGTTTAGTGCTTTAACTTTTCTATGTTCAGCAGACATCAAGTAATTCGACTCGCTACCAAATGGTAACGCACAAGTAGACAGAGTAACCAACTTGTTGGGATTCTGCTAAAAAGAGTGTTTATTATTATAAGTAGATAAAATTTGTGTTTATGATCAACACAAATTTGGTATATATACAAAATTTCTTTTCTTATTTTTCTTATATATATATATACACCAAGTGTGTTGTGTGTTCTGCGATGCATGTCCTCAATTTGCATCCAAATGTCACTAAAATTGACAGGGATACTTCAAATACGAAGTCTAGACCAACTGAAAAAATTTCGAAATTCGATCAATATTCGTAAAAAAAAAAAAAAAAAAATCACCCAATTAGGTATTACTCCAAATTGCCAATGTTTTCTGACTGACGTATTTTCATGGTTGACATTTTTTTATGTTATTGTATGTCCATAAACATGCCAACTTACAATAAATAAATTAATAAAGCACACTAACTGATAATTTGAAACCAGCTAAAATTTTGTTTAAAAAATCACAAAACAATTTGCATTACGATTTTAGCATAAAGATATAGCCAAATCGCAGTTCAGGGAAGAAAGAAATTTGGTGACTTTTCCTATAGCCAAATGGAAAATAATGTAACTTTGGTTGACAATGAATGAGTAGAGAAACAGACAGTCAGCTTTTCCTTTTCCCCTATGTCAATAAGCAGTCTTAGGTTTCGAAATTGGATAATGAGAGTTTTTGAGAGAGACTGAGTGAGAGTAAGTTTAGAAGTAGGAGAAATAATATGAGAAAGAAAGTATTTATAGGGGATAACGTTTCATTGAACTTCACGTTTTTTATTTATAAATTTACAATTCCGCCCAAGAAAATAAAACTATTCAATTAAATGCTAAAGCTGAAGAAAGCGAACATGTTTCGTCGAACAAACACTTTTTTTCTGATGCAGTTGGCAAACACTTAGACAGTTGTCTTTGATGCTTTAAGGCAAGCTCTGCACCGACGTTACTCACTTAGCACTACCCAGGAGGTGCGTGTAGTTTGAAGATAAGCTACGGACGCGGAGTAACGATACCCCCGCAACTAGAACAGACGTGAATCTAAATAACAGAGTAAATAAGTTTTTATTTTTCATTTTCTGAAGCAGTGCAACGTTGAGTTATATGAGCTAGTATGTATAAACAAAAGTTAAAATTTCCACAAATTATTTATTAAGTACTTAGTTTATTTTAAAAGTACTTTACAGAGCTGGGTTGTTGGGGTTTTTTTTTTCATTTTTTTTAGGTTTTTATGATTAAATTTTTTAAAACATAATTTTTAAGTCTACGTTTTTATAACTTGAAAAAGTACATTAATAAACGAACTATAAGTCATTAGTCGGGATAGTGAAATTTAATCAGCACATCGTAGCAAGAAACAAATGGTTGCAAAAGTCAAGAATTGAACACTCTCCCTTTGGATTACGAGGACGTTCATCTAAACGTTAAGTTTGGTTCGGCTATTAGCAGCAACAAATTTAAGGACAAAAACTTGCCCTCAAATACTCAAATAACTATTATGGGATTAAACGAGATATTTATCCCTAATAACACTCTCGTTGTCTATTCACACCAACTCTCCGAAAAGGCCTGTGCTCCACAAGCGTAGTGCGCTATTCACAATGTGTCTCTTCACAGAAGGGAAGCATTTGAAAAAAACATCATAGATGGCCTGGGGACACTTTTTTGTGAACTTGCGATCCCGCCTGGTAAACAGAGAGCTTGCGAATTAGCTCATTGCTAATCTGAGGACATTTTTCAAGAAACTTTTGGAAATTTTGTAATAGGAAAATTAGTAATTTGGAATAGGATCCATATTGAGAACTCTATGGATTATTTTCCTCCGAACAAACCAGATAGTGAACATTGCAAGTTGTTTATTCTGAAATTCCATCAGTCTTCTTAAATTTGAAATGTTAATTGATGCCCATACGGGACTACCGTAAAATTAGAAAGAACTGGAACGCATTTCAAAAGACTTAATTAAAGCTAAATGACTAACATACATTTTCCGTTGAAATTAAAATTTGCTGCCAACAGCATTGCTTTGTGCTTCTAACTCGAGCGTAAATCATCTTAGAAATTTTCTCCCTTTGTATTAAATAAAAGTTGGTTTTCTCTGGAGAACTGAAATCGTCTGAATAAAATTTCTATTTTCTTCGTTTAATCTATTTTTAGACTCTTTCTCTGAATTCAAAATGTATTATTATTGAGTGGAACTTTTGTAGTTATTCAATGAAGTGGAATAAAATTTGCTCCTTATCACTTAGTAAATTTGAGAAAAATTCTTTATTATTCTCCTTTGGTATTTCAAAGTCATATTCACATTTAACTCTTTCAAACAAGATATATTCATATTGTAAATAAATTGTAATGCATTGAATATGATTGAAAATATATTGTAATGTATTGAATTTTGTTATCTATATTGAGTTATAGACACATTTTCTTTGATAATTTTATTTTAAATAAATATTTAATTTTTTTTTTTTTTATTTCATTTCCCATTCAAAAGTTTCGGAATCCAAAGAAAAAAAGAAAGAGTCATTGAATGTTCAAATTTTTGTAGTCATAGATTAGAATCTGGCAATACATTGTAAAAGTTGTTGACAAAACTTTCGCAGGTAGTACATTGCCGTCACACGAACGAGTGATTTCCTGTCGTGCGAGTCTTGTGTGTGTCATTTTTTACATTTTTTATCTCATGACTTAATTGTATAAATTTTCATTATGGGCCTCCTACCATTAGAATATACAGATTGTTTGACGGATACTCCTCATTACCGAGAAAATCTTCGTGCTCATGAAAAAGAATTAGAAAGAACAAGCCAAGCCATCAAAGGTTTAATCAAGGAGGTCAAAGATCTTTTGGCAGCCGCAAAAGTAAATTTAATTTTTAAGTTTTAAATATATGTTTTCTTTGTTTCATCTTGACTAAAAAAATAGTCCGTGACTCTTAATATGGCTTATAAGAAGCTAATCAGCTTGGACAATACTTTGAATGATATATTTAAAAATTATATTTAACGTAAGTTTCAAAAAAGAAAGAAGATTTTTAAGATTCAAATATTTTTAATCTTTATTTTTGTAAAAATCTGAAATATATAATTAACGGGGAAAACAATTTGCTACACTGTTTATTTTCATCATAAATATAAATGACAGTTAAATGTATGGATGTTTCCTATCATACACTATTGAATTTTTGTTATTTTATTTTTATTTATAAATTAGTTTCTTCACTGGTTTCTTACTTAATGTCATTAAATACTACTATACTCTATAAATGTAACTCTATAAAATTATAACTCATTGCTACTAAAATTAATGGACATCAATTTGCATCTAATATTCTTTCTTCTGATGCTTTCTTTCATCAGATTCTATGTGTTTTAAGTTTCCAAACTGTTTCTATTCTTTTATTAAAAATTCTATTAAGTTTAATATACACAGTTGAATTGAATATTTATGCATTTTAGCTTCGGCTGTTTTTAATTTTAAAATATGTATCATAAATAATGTTCAGAAAAATTTGTTTTAATTTTAAAATATGTAAATTGTTAGAATCACATATTAACATTCATGCAACTGTCAATCTTGTCATCTCTGTTCTGACAAATTTAGATTTAAGCTTAAAATCTTGCTCAATTCAATGTAGGGCAACATGTGTAATAAGTTTGGACAAATTATTAGTTATTTTTATGTTGCTTTTCATAGTACTTAAATATTTAATGTAGATTGTTTATTGAAAAATCAAACTACCTCTTGTAGTATAGAATCTGCAGTAAGACAAAATTAGTGACCTCTTTATACTTTGAGGCAATTTTATCTTGACATGAAGATACTTAATATACCTTTATAACTTTAAATCTATCTATTATTTTTTTATTAATAAGATATATTAATACAGTTTGTTCAGCAATTTTAAGTTTTTAAGAGAAATCATTATTATATATATATATATTTGATTAATTTATTTAGGTATCATATTCTTACTGAATACTATATAAAATCTATTTATAACGGTATAACTTATTCCACAAGATTAACAATACATTTTTTAACTGTGTATTGTTAAAAACTTAATAATTATTTACTAATAAACTAATTACTAAAACAATAGTGAAATATTAAATGTTTTATTGTTACATTTAGCTACAACTGTTTTATTAATTTTTTTGTTGTACAATTTCAACCAATAATGAAAGCCACAGAACTGTTTAAATTTTTACATTTTCATGTCATTTTTTTTTTATTTTATGCCATCAATACTTCATATTTATACAGAAATTTAATATTTTGAGTAGAATAGTTTATGTGTGCAAACTGATTCAATTTAATAATGAATATATGACTGGCAATTGAATCAAGCTGTTGTTATTTCTGTAAGATATGATTCCTAATATAGTATAAAATAATTTAATCAAAGTTTTTAACACATATGATGATACTACTTCAGATTTATTTTACAATCTATCAAAAAAATAAAACAAGTAAATGGATTTGTCTATTTAACCTCTGCTAATAATAAAACTATTTTTTAGATCCTGACAGTGATAAAAAAAAAAAAATTACTGTCAAATATTTGTAGTCTTTTCTAGAAGTTCATTATATTTTTATAAGTAACAATGTTTAATGCTTATAATATATTTTAATAGCTTTAATCTCTTACTTATTTTGCAATTAAATGCTATTAATATCAGTTCACTACCTCCAAACTTTTTAAATCGGTTCACAAATGTGTCAGCGGAAATGATTTCTCTATTTTAATTTTCGTAAATAACCCATTTATTTACATGCTCTATGATTTAAAATAAATAATAATATAATATAATAAAATAAAACAAAACTAGGTTTCATCCTGTATATTTTGATTGGGGTGGAGGTGAAAACCTATTATCAACTTAAAGCAACTTCAAACTGTATGTAATCCATAAGAATTTTAGCAGTTTAATTATTATTTCTTTTTGACTTAAAATAATTTATATTTTCTATTTGCCTCTATATATCTTTAATGTAATTTGTTTTTTAATTTATTAAATATGTTTACTCATTTTTAAAATTATATGTTTATAGTTTTTTTAATAGAATTGTTAAAAGTTAATTTTTATGAACATGCTAACTTGGAACAAATAAATATTTATATCAGATATCTATTCTTAATTAATTTTCAGTTTAAATAATTTTGAGAGTGAAAAAATCAGAAAAATTTATTTCAACTGTCATATGGAAAGAATTATTTATTTTGATGTATCTAGTATTTTAAAATTGTTACATTGTACTTACCTGCTTATATCTGCAGTGCTGGATAACTCACAGAAATAATTTTTAGCCCCCAAAAAATTAAAAATTGTATATAATCAATGGGTGATTTACTCTGTTTCTTTGACAAATCTTATGCTAAGTCCCTGTCATAAAATGAATAAGACCATTTTTTTATTTTTAAAAGTGCTTTTGATGACAAATTATACTATGTTTTAAATATATATATATATGAATGAATATTTATGTGTATGTATGTTAAGTATAATTTCTAATGTAACCTAAAAACTATAACATTTAGCATTCTAATTTTTTTAAATTAGGAAATTAGAGAGTATTTATTTCTGAAAGGGAATTATTTTTTATAGTGAATTTGATAAACTTTTTGTTGTTATACAAGGATTATTTTAATATGCTTTATTATAGTTTCTAAAAATCACCATTCTGTTAAGATAAAAATGAAAAAAAAAAAAAAAAATGATGCATTATATGTAATTTTTCATGATTTAAAAGCTGCTTTGATGATTTTATAGAAGTATATCCGATCTAAATCTCATGACTGATTGCAGTCCATTGTACATTTATTCGGATTTATATAACTCTTTCTCTATCCACAGCTTTGTTTCATACTTGATTTCTTTTAATGTTATGTGTGGCTGATATTCAACATTCTGTTATAAACTCAATCGCCATTATGTACCAATTACTTTGTTTGGAATAAAAATTTGTTACAATATTTTTAGGATTGAGGTACTCTGTGTATTACAATCAACTTTAATTATAATATTTTATATTATTTTTAAAAGTTATAAATAATAATTGACAAATATTTGTTTATTTATTGGTGATTGGAGTTTAAAATTACATTTTATTAATTTATTAAATTAATTTATGCTAACTAGGACTGGATGGTGTTGAAATTTCTAAAATCGATATATCGATTTTATACAGATTTAAAACTTCAAATGTGAGAATATCAAATATGACATGAAGATACTTAATATACCTTTATAACTTTAAATCTATATATTATTTTTTTTTAATTAATAAGATATGTTAATACAGTTTGTTCAGCAATTTTAAGTTTTTAAGAGAAATCATTATTATATATATATATATTTGATTAATTTATTTAGGTATCATATTCTTACTGAATACTATATAAAATCTATTTATAACGGTATAACTTATTCCACAAGATTAACAATACATTTTTTAACTGTGTATTGTTAAAAAAATAATTATTTACTAATAAACTAATTACTAAAACAATAGTGAAATATTAAATGTTTTATTGTTACATTTAGCTACAACTGTTTTATTAATTTTTTTGTTTTACAATTTCAACCAATAATGAAAGCCACAGAACTGTTTAAATTTTTACATTTTCATGTCATTTTTTTTTTATTTTTATGCCATCAATACTTCATATTTATTCAGAAATTTAATATTTTGAGTAGAATAGTTTATGTGTGCAAACTGATTCAATTTAATAATGAATATATGACTGGCAATTGAATCTTGTTGTTATTTCTGTAAGTTATGATTCCTAATATAGTATAAAATAATTTAATCAAAGTTTTTAACACATATGATGATACTACTTCAGATTTATTTTACAATCTATCAAAAAAATAAAACAAGTAAATGGATTTGTCTATTTAACCTCTGCTAATAATAAATCTATTTTTAGATCCTGACAGTGATAAAAAAAAAAATTACTGTCAAATATTTGTAGTCTTTTCTAGAAGTTCATTATATTTTTATAAGTAACAATGTTTAATGCTTATAATATATTTTAATAGCTTTAATCTCTTACTTATTTTGCAATTAAATGCTATTAATATCAGTTCACTACCTCCAAACTTTTAAATCGGTTCACAAATGTGTCAGCGGAAATGATTTCTCTATTTTAATTTTCGTAAATAACCCATTTATTTACATGCTCTATGATTTAAAATAAATAATAATATAATATAATAAAATAAAACAAAACTAGGTTTCATCCTGTATATATTTTGATTGGGGTGGAGGTGAAAACCTATTATCAACTTAAAGCAACTTCAAACTGTATGTAATCCATAAGAATTTTAGCAGTTTAATTATTATTTCTTTTGACTTAAAATAATTTATATTTTCTATTTGCCTCTATATATCTTTTATGTAATTTGTTTTTTAATTTATTAAATATGTTTACTCATTTTTAAAATTATATGTTTATAGTTTTTTAATAGAATTGTTAAAAGTTAATTTTTATGAACATGCTAACTTGGAACAAATAAATATTTATATCAGATATCTATTCTTAATTAATTTTTCAGTTTAAATAATTTTGAGAGTGAAAAAATCACAAAAATTTATTTCAACTGTCATATGGAAAGAATTATTTATTTTGATGTATCTAGTATTTTAAAATTGTTACGTTGTACTTACCTGCTTATATCTGCAGTGCTGGATAACTCACAGAAATAATTTTTAGCCCCGCCCCCAAAAAATTAAAAATTGTATATAATCAATGGGTGATTTACTCTGTTTCTTTGACAGATCTTATGCTAAGTCCCTGTCATAAAATGAATAAGACCATTTTTTTTTTTTATTTTAAAAAGTGCTTTTGATGACAAATTATACTATGTTTTAAATATATATATATATGAATGAATATTTATGTGTATGTATGTTAAGTATAATTTCTAATGTAACCTAAAAACTATAACATTTAGCATTCTAATTTTTTAAATTAGGAAATTAGAGTATTTATTTCTGAAAGGGAATTATTTTTATAGTGAATTTGATAAACTTTTGTTGTTATACAAGGATTATTTTAATATGCTTTAATATAGTTTCTAAAATTCACCATTCTGTTAAGATAAAATGAAAAAAAAAAAAATGATGCATTATATGTAATTTTTTCATGATTTAAAAGATGCTTTGATGATTTTATAGAAGTATATCCGATCTAAATCTCATGACTGATTGCAGTCCATTGTACTTTTATTCGGATTTATATAACTCTTTCTCTATCCACAGCTTTGTTTCATACTTGATTTCTTTTAATGTTATGTGTGGCTGATATTCAACATTCTGTTATAAACTCAATCGCCATTATGTACCAATTACTTTGTTTGGAATAAAAAATTTGTTGCAATATTTTTAGGATTGAGGTACTCTGTGTATTACAATCAACTTTAATTATAATATTTTATATTATTTTTAAAAGTTATAAATAATAATTGACAAATATTTGTTTATTTATTGGTGATTGGAGTTTAAAATTACATTTTATTAATTTATTAAATTAATTTATGCTAACTAGGACTGGATGGTGTTGAAATTTCTAAAATCTATATATCGATTTTATACAGATTTAAAACTTCAAATATGAGAATATTAAATATGACATGAAGATACTTAATATACCTTTATAACTTTAAATCTATATATTATTTTTTAATTAATAAGATATGTTAATACAGTTTGTTCAGTAATTTTAAGTTTTTAAGAGAAATCATTACTATATATATATACATTTGATTAATTTATTTAGGTATCATATTCTTACTGAATACTATATAAAATCTATTTATAACGGTATAACTTATTCCACAAGATTAACAATACATTTTTTAACTGTGTATTGTTAAAAACTTAATAATTATTTACTAGTAAACTAATTACTAAAACAATAGTGAAATATTAAATGTTTTATTGTTACATTTAGCTACAACTGTTTTATTAATTTTTTTTGTTTTACAATTTCAACCAATAATGAAAGCCACAGAACTGTTTAAATTTTTACATTTTCATGTCATTTTTTTTTATTTTATGCCATCAATACTTCATATTTATACAGAAATTTAATATTTTGAGTAGAATAGTTTATGTGTGCAAACTGATTCAATTTAATAATGAATATATGACTGGCAATTGAATCAAGCTGTTGTTATTTCTGTAAGATATGATTCTAATATAGTATAAAAATAATTTAATCAAAGTTTTTAACACATATGATGATACTACTTCAGATTTATTTTACAATCTATCAAAAAAATAAAACAAGTAAATGGATTTGTCTATTTAACCTCTGCTAATAATAAAACTATTTTTTTAGATCCTGACAGTGATAAAAAAAAAAAAAATTACTGTCAAATATTTGTAGTCTTTTCTAGAAGTTCATTATATTTTTATAAGTAACAATGTTTAATGCTTATAATATATTTTAATAGCTTTTTAATCTCTTACTTATTTTGCAATTAAATGCTATTAATATCAGTTCACTACCTCCAAACTTTTTAAATCGGTTCACAAATGTGTCAGCGGAAATGATTTCTCTATTTTAATTTTCGTAAATAACCCATTTATTTACATGCTCTATGATTTAAAATAATTAATAATATAATATAATAAAATAAAACAAAACTAGGTTTCATCCTGTGTATTTTGATTGGGGTGGAGGAGAAAACCTATTATCAACTTAAAGCAACTTCAACCTGTATGTAATCCATAAGAATTTTAGCAGTTCAATTATTATTTCTTTTGACTTAAAATAATTTATATTTTCTATTTGCCTCTATATATCTTTTATGTAATTTGTTTTTTAATTTATTAAATATGTTTACTCATTTTTAAAATTATATGTTTATAGTTTTTAATAGAAGTGTTAAAAGTTAATTTTTATGAACATGCTAACTTGGTACAAATAAATATTTATATCAGATATCTATTCTTAATTAATTTTTTCAGTTTAAATAATTTTGAGAGTGAAAAAATCACAAAAATTTATTTCAACTGTCATATGGAAAGAATTATTTATTTTGATGTATCTAGTATTTTAAAATTGTTACGTTGTACTTACCTGCTTATATCTGCAGTGCTGGATAACCCACAGAAATAATTTTTAGCCCCGCCCCCCAAAAAATTAAAAATTGTATATAATCAATGGGTGATTTACTCTGTTTCTTTAACAGATCTTATGCTAAGTCCCTGTCATAAAATGAATAAGACCATTTTTTTTTTATTTTAAAAAGTGCTTTTGATGACAAATTATACTATGTTTTAAATATATATATATGAATGAATATTTATGTGTATATATGTTATGTATAATTTCTAATGTAACCTAAAAACTATAACATTTAGCATTCTAATTTTTAAATTAGGAAATTAGAGTATTTATTTCTGAAAGGGAATTATTTTTATAGTGAATTTGATAAACTTTTGTTGTTATACAAGGATTATTTTAATATGCTTTAATATAGTTTCTAAAAATCACCATTCTGTTAAGATAAAATGAAAAAAAAAAAAAAAAATGATGCATTATATGTAATTTTTTCATGATTTAAAAGATGCTTTGATGATTTTATAGAAGTATATCCGATCTAAATCTCATGACTGATTGCAGTCCATTGTACTTTTATTCGGATTTATATAACTCTTTCTCTATCCACAGCTTTGTTTCATACTTGATTTCTTTTAATGTTATGTGTGGCTGATATTTAGCATTCTGTTATAAACTTAATCGCCATTATGTACCAATTACTTTGTTTGGAATCAAAAATTTGTTACAATATTTTTAGGATTGAGGTACTCTGTGTATTACAATCAACTTTAATTATAATTTTTATATTATTTTTTAAAAGTTATAAATAATAATTGACAATTATTAATTTTCTCATCTGTGATTTTATTCTTATGCTAACAATTATTTTTTTAGTTTGATTAACTCTTAAAGCGTGTTTTTAGTGTGTTTAAACTATAATATTTAAATGAGGTCCCGGTGCGGAGGACTGGAACTATACTTCTTACAATAATTTAATTGTGAGTAAAACAAAGGCTAAATGCGAATATATCGAGCCAGACAGGATTCAAACAGGGAATCTCCTGATCCGTAGTCAGGCGTGTTGTCCATTGTGCCACTGTCCCACGTAGGTTTGAATGTCTTGGGTACTTTCATCCAATATGGGTTAAATTGTTCTTCATAAGTTAAAATAAAATCACTAATAGTGGCGATCCTAATCATGATGTGATAATAAACTTATCAAAATATCTTATTGTCATCAGTCCTTGATAAGTCTACAACGTTTAAGTTAAATCTGATCTCTTAAAGTAGGGCAAAATCGAGCCCAAAGAATCAGTTACAAACAAACACACAGGTGAAACTCATAAAAGCTTATTAATAAAATGATAGTCTCTGAGCTCTCCCAACCCCCAAATTTTAAAAAAAATTGTTTTAATGGTTATTTGCTAGTGTGAATTATATTCATTTTAGGTTTTTTTTTTCTACTGATCTTTTGTTTTGTTACCTTCAACACAAATTATTTTATTTTTCATAAAAATTTGTCTCTTTCTCTTATCCACTTGACTATGCACATTTCATTGTGAAATATATAATTTAGACTTCATTTATTGCTAAATAATTAGGTGCATTTGTTTGGTTTTTCCTATCCCAGAAAACCATCTTTCTCCTGCATAATAAATAAGCATTATATTTATATATCAATCTAGTAAATTTGATGACATGAAAGGAAAATATTGGGGATGGAGAGATAAGTACTAGTGAGCTTATTAAAATGAAAATGGGAAAGGCAAATTAAGGTTATTTATATTTAAAGCCCCCACCCCTCCCTTCCTCCCTAATGTTTTTAAAGTTAATGGATTTGAAATGTTATGAAGTATGTTTCTTCAAGGAAAAACAGTTCACAAGAATAAATCACTATATAACATAAAGGAATGCTTAGGTGTACGAAGTAGGAAGTACAAACTTACCAAGTAGGAAGATCATTTTGGTTAAGATGGCAATGCTAAAGTACAAATTTTTATAACACAAATTCATATTTCTTTAAAATAAGTAGATAATTTTTATTCAGAAACAAATGTTATGTGCTAGTAAAATGTATTTAATGTTTACTTGACTTTTTGTAAAATATGGGAGGGGGGACTCTTTTAGTTGTTAAACAAAACTAAACAAAAAAAAAATTTTAAGTTGATTAAGAAAAGGCCTTTTGTCTACATTCCGATTAATTTCAAATTTTTCACCTTTTTGGCTTAAATTAAAAATTACCTTCTAAATAAAATCTATCCAAGAACTTTTCATTTTGTTTGCAATATATTTGTACATTATGAACTATATATACCGGAAAGTAAAAAGCCTAAATATAGATTACATAAATTCTATGACATTTAAGTACCTATAAATATGAAACATTTGAATAAAACAATTTTAAAATGGTATGAAAGAAAAAAAGTGAAACTTTTAAATATTTTTATTTCCACACAAGAAAATTGCAGCTTTGCATTCTCACTGAAAAAAGAACATCTCAAACAAGAAGTTCTAAGTAAGCAAGAAAGAAAGGAAAAACGAAAAAATTAAAAACCATGAATAACGGACCAAATTAAATAGCTATTTTGGTGTTAAAACAATGATTTCCGTCTGACGTACACTCCGATAGAATGTCTTAAAAACTAAACTACAACCAAAGCCACATTCACACCAAAGTGTTGAACAATCAGGCTTTGAGTTCTTAGGTTTTCGATTGGTGGACGCTTAAGCAACATTGATGTTAACTGGTTTTGAAAAATCTGAATTTCTATGCTACAGGATATCGATATTTTAAATCGTTAATATCGTATATGCGATGTTAAACTTATATCGATTTATCGTCCAGGCCTAATACTAATAAATTATTGTTTATTAAAAGTAGAATCTTCAAATATTTTATGTAAATAATTATTCAATAGAAGCCTTTTAACTTTCAGTTTAGACATTTATATGGAATATCTTTTTTTAATTTTCTTGACTTCTATAGAAAAATTTTAATACATTTTATCCCCATTTATTAAATATTTTGATATTTATTTAAGCATTTACCTTAAATTTTCTTCATATTGAGACTTTTTTTCATTAATTATCACTGTAATTAGTATCATCTGGTATAATTTCTAAACAATTATTTTTCTAATTCTAGCATTATCAAAGGTGCAGCGAAGTTTAGCCTCTACTTTAATGAACTTTCAGTTAGATTGTATTGGAGCCAGTCAAACGGATGATGAGATTGTTATTGGTAAATATTTTTTTATTATTATGTTTAAAGATTTATAAATATATTTTTAAATGCTAAAAGTTATTATATTTTTAAAACAAATATTTGTTTTATCATCATTTAAAAGATATATTTAATCTTTTAGCTGGTTCATTAAAAGAATTTGGACGATTACTTTGTGTAATTGAAGATGAAAGGGACAGAATGGCAAGTACTAAATAGTTGTTCAAAAAAATTTTTTTTAATCTTGTATAATTTTACTTATTTAATACAAATATGTATCAAATGAAAAGTGTCACAAAATAAATTTTAGATTACATTTTTCTGAGACATTTTCTACTTTGCATTAAAATATAAATTCTGCTTTTTACTCATGATCTTTAAATATAATGTTGTCAAATAAGGGTTTTAATTAAAGTAAAAATATTGAATGAATGTCAAAATTTAAATGAATGTCATTTGTTTTATCAAATAAATGTCAAATGTGTCTAACTTTACTATGGACATTAAATTTTGTTAGATTGTATAAAAGGAACTTTTGATATTATTAAGAAATATGATACACCACATTTGTACAGTCTATTGTTTTGAATTCAATTCTATTTATTAAAATTATTATTAAAGTAAGAATAATTGAGATAAATCCAACTAGATTAAAATCACGTACTTTCATTAATATCATAGTTTAAAATTTTCTTTTAGAAATTTATTTTAAAATTACTGTTATGAACTTTATTTTAAACAGTTGTCAAAATCAGTAATTTGAACTGCAGTAAATTAAGAATAGGATTAATACCTAGCCACATATTATGAGTATCTTAAAATCTTGGGTATCATGTTTAGAGTTTGCGTTGTCTGGCATTTTCATTATAAATTGATAGATTTCAAAATAAAATTATACATATAGATAACATTTTACATATATTTACAAATTATGCAGCTGATTTTTACTTTTTAATTAATTTGATATGGCTATTAAGTTTAAAATATTTACTTAATAATAAATAAGCAAGTTTTTCTTTTATTTGTAAAACACTATCTTATTTATAAAATTTTAAATCAAAATTTTTTTTTGTTTTGTTTTTTATCAATTGCCTTATTTGTTTCAGAAGTATAATGTTGAAAATGCAATTACCGTAATAATAATTTACGTCAAAGAAAAAGCATTATAAAATTACATTTTTAAGGTTTCATTTTTTTACCCCCATGTGACATATTAAAAATGTAATGTTAATGTTGCCTATAGTTTTCCTCTTATGGTTCTACAAATGGCTGCTTCCAGATTTTGCTTAATACAGAGTTTTTTAATTACACAATTGAAGTAGTTGATTCTTTATAGTATTTAATGAAACAATTAAATGAAATCTCGATACAAATCTATATTTAATTGACCTGCACATTATTTCTCATCTCCTTCAGATGTTTAGCAACAAACTGGACCATTGTCTCAGTTGAAATCTACTTCACTTCTGCTTAAATTCATTATCTTCCCCAATGTCGTGTCCTTGACACAGGGAAAAGGGGTATGACCCTTTCTGCATCGAGACTACTAGAAATGGGGCAAACACTACATCCCTTCATATCCTGCATATAGTTGATATCCCCCACTCAAGATTGAAGCATTACACAGAAAAAGTATGCCACTTTTCTAATATACTTAAGATACAAAATAAAGAGTAATTAAGCAATTTAAAAACAAGTAGTAATATAATTGATAAAAAATTATTCATATATAATGAAATATTTCTGGCACTAGTTAATCATAAAAATATATTAATCCATGAATTACTGCTACAAAAATAATATTCACACTTACCAAAATATTACTATCACTGCTTAACCACAAAATATATTGATTTTAAATTAATGCTACACAAGTAAAATAAAATAAAATTAATTTGAAGAAATCAAGTTAAAAATAATTTTAAATGAATAATTAAATGAACTGAAATATTAACATCACAAAAAAAAATCAGTCGAAACAAGTAAACATAATTAAATAAAACAAGCACACAATTAAAACAAATAATACTAAATGCATTTTTAACTTAAGTATTATCAGATAATTTTTCCTTGCATCATGAGCACAGTTTACACTTAATATAACAATCATTTTTTTTTTTCTTTTAGAATATACTTTTATTAATGTTTGATGTTTACCGCTCTTGGGCACTCTCACCTTCCCCATAAAAAGTCTTTGTTTCTTTTCAAATCTGACTCCATCTGCTAGGCATTGGTGACGATATCCTCTAATCTTATACTCTTGTATCTTGACTATAGGAAAGGTGTGGATGGTGTCGCAGAATTTTTCTTGAATCAGTACATCATACATTAAGATTAGTTCCAGAGTCAAAAATCAGCAAAATAATTTGATCACCAACATTGAAGCCATTCACCTATAATTGTTCTGGAATAGGAGTATTGAGAGACACAAAGTTTACCAGCGTGTCATTCAGTCCATGACTAGCTTACTAATGCTCCTCAGTCCACAGGATCGTGTTTGGAATCTTCTTTTAATAGATTGTGTCTGCAGATGCACTACTTCACTACATGCACTGTATACAGCCATGTCATGTGTTGACTGTAATCTGTACACTAAAAAATGCTGATTTTGTCTATAACTACTAGTACTTTTCTTCCTTGTAAGAGGTTTGCAACTCATATATGCCTAGACAAACTCATTATCTTTGCCTAATGTTGCCACTGTTTTTCTTAATATTTTCTCATCTGAATTAAGATTATTTGAATTCCCACAATTCATGTTATTTATTGTAAGCCCCCATCTTCTAAAGTAGAAATCTCAATGCTTGTCTCATTCTTTTGAATCAACGAAATACTTTTATTTTGTGAAAAAGTCGCATATTTTTCTGTACCCTTATTTATTTCTGCATTGTTAGTATCGCATAATTTTGGATGTAAAAGCAATATGTACAAATAAGATTTGTACTTCTTTATTAATGAACCAATTACAGTTTTAAAAATAGCTTTATTTTCCTCTAGTTTTGCCTTTTCTAACTCTATTCTAAATTTTTCTTATATTTCTTTAATTGTCAATGATCAATTAAAGATATTACGTAATCCTTTACAAAACTTGGATCTTCTTTATAATTATCACCATTCAGAATTAAATTCTTAAGTACAATAACTTCTTATGTTGTATTGTATATATGTCAATATTTATCTCCTCTTATGTTCTTTGTATTATTTAATGACATGATTAAATGAAGTATTGATACAAATATATATCCAACTGACATTGTTATTAATTTTATCTCAAATGTAACTAACCTACTTGCCAATTTACAGCTCCTTCATATGCTTAGCAACATACTGGACTTCTGTCTCAGTAAAAATTTACTTTTCATCTGCTGAAATTCTTTTTATCTCTTCCAATGTCATGTTCTTATACCGCATGGAAATGAGAGGAATGACTTTCCCTGACCTTTTCTGAATTGAGACTTCTAGAAATGTGGCATATGCTACATTGCTCATTTTTAATTATTTTCATTTACCTCCATATCTACATATAGTTTGTTCACAATGTATAATACATTTTTTATATTAAACTTTAATTTAATTTTTTTTTTTTACTGCCTATGCTATATTGATAATAAATTAATATTTTTTTAAAAAAAATTATTCCCTTCTTGAATTAAGTAGTTTTAATTGTTTGATATGTCAAATTAAATATTAATTTTTATTCTGTATGGGACAATACCTGATTAAATGAAACAATGTGTATGATAAATAACTTCAATATTTTTGTCTTTTTGCAGCCATTCTGTAAGTTAATAAAATTGTCATATGTAAGCATCTGTCAAGTTAACAAATAGTTATATTTTTATGATTTACTTTCATTATTATAACATACTACCTTAATTGCGTATTTTCTAAATGATATCCATTTTAGATGAGCTTTTTTTATCATATATTTTGAGAACTTGCCAGAGTATACATAGGATTTAAAAATGTAATTCTTATGCTGTTTGTAATTAAAATGATTTGACTAATTCAGTTTGCATTATTATTTTTTTAATAATCCAAGAAAACTTATCTTTTAAAGTATCATTTTTCTATATTTTTAGTGAAACTTGGTTACTGTCTTGTTAATTATTTTCACTTCTTACTTTCATAAAAAAATTTATATAACCAAGTATTTTTATAAAATTATATATATCCAAGAACTATTTCTGGAAATACATATTTAAAAACATTGTGTTGTAATTTTATTTCATTTTCTAAAATTTAATTTTGTAACTTCTGTAATATTTTTCTGCATTTTTATAACTATTTTTTTTACTTTCAATTATCTCATTTATAATATAATTTTAGATAAATCATATTTCATTTTTTTTAATAATATAATATAATTTTAGATATATCATATTTCATTTTTTTTTCCCCATTTAGCTTGATAGAGCAGAAGAAACTTTAATAGTTCCTATAGAAAATTTTAGGAAAGAAAATATTGGTGTGGCCAAGGTAATTTCATATCGAATATTTTTTTTTTTTTTTTTTTTTGTTTATTTTAAGTCTTATTCAGAACATGACTGTTGTTAATCAGCACAGAAATGAAATAAAGATTAATTTCATATTTTTAACTTTAAATAAATATGTTAAAATTTAATTTGAAATGCATCAAATAAATCATATTTGAATTATTCAAGTAGTAGTTAAAGTAATGTCAATTGACATGCTGAACATATGTTAGAAAAATTATTTCAAAATTTTGAACTAAATAAATCTTGATACAAAATTACAATTGCATAATTTGCTTTTAAAAGAAGGATGAGATAGATATTGAATTTTAAAAAAAAAATGTATGATTTTCATCAATTTTTACATAAAGTCTTAATTATTAAATGTTTGTAATTTTTTAATTGGCATTTCTGTATCCTTGAAATAAATGTTTTTGAATATCATTGAGAGAGCTTGTTTGTTAAGTTTTTGATTATTTTCAATATGTGAGATTCAAAATGTACCTTGAGTTTAAAGTTATTTTTAAACGAATTTGTTTTCAGCATTGTTTCTGAAATACTTATGTTTAAAAATTTTTTTAACTGCATTTTATGCAAGTATATGCTATTTTCAACCATATGTTATTTTCAAATAAATAATATTTTACAAATATGTGTAATTTCTTTATAGGAAGGAAAAAGAAATTTGAAAAAGAAACTGCAAAATTCTGCCAGTCTCTTGAACGCCACTTGAATCTATCTATGAAGAAGAGTGAAAATCACTTGTTAGAGGTACCTTTATTTATTTACTTTTCTAACTGAAATTTATGTTTGGGATAATGTTTTATGTTTCTTTTTAAAACAAAAATTATTCTTTAATTGTTGATAATTTAGGCTGATGCTTCTCTTGAAATGGAACAACGACACTTTTTTCAAGCTTCTTTAGAATATGCTTCTTTGTTGACAAAAATTCAAGAAAAAAAGAAATTTGAATTTGTTGAAACTGTAAGTTTTATTTAAATTAAAATCAATTCTTCTACATTATGTGTATCAAACAATAGTAATAAAATGTTTAAGAAATTAAAATCATTGGTTTTTAAAATTGGTAATTAAAAAATTTTTTTTTAATTTTTGCTTTTTCTAGAATCAGGTTAATTGAACTAAAATGAAATATTTATTTTAAATAATTTATCTGAATAAAGGTTCATTTTTAGAGGAATATTTTGCAAAGTTTTATTAATAATTCATGTAGAATATTTATTAAAATTTAAGATTTTTTTAATATGAATTAACATTATTAAGGAAACATTTGAGAAAAAAAGAGTTAATGGATTGATTGCAAGGATTTTAATAGATTCAAGATTTCATAAATTTTAACTAAAAAGAAATTTAACATAATGCAGGAGTGGAAAATCTTCTCCAATTGCGCCAAACTGCTTTAAAATTCATGGCTTGCTGCATTCTGCTACAAAAACGGCAAATTTGGCATTTCTGCGCCAAAAAATGAGATATTTCTTTTATTTTGATTTAGAACCCTGAAAAACAACCTAATATTGATGAGCTTATCTTCTAAGATCATTGTTAGGGGGTAAGAATTAATCAATGTAATAAGAGTTCTGTTTTATGACGTTTTTGCTGTTGATAGGATTTATTAGCTATGCAAGCAACATTTGTCATTGGGCAGAAAATTTTTAATTGATTTGAGGCGATATTGTGGCGCCATCTATTGTTATTTATAATAACAAATAGGATAAATAAGTTGCTTATGAACATATGCTACTAAATGTTTCAAATAAATGTATTAGATTTAAATTAATTCAATTTGTATTAATATTGTATATTTGTTAATTATTCAACACCAAGCATAATTTTTTTTTTTAAATTTCTAAAAATTTTTGAATATTTTCTCTACATCTGTTTTATTTGTCCCTTTTTTATTATGAATAATATCTAAATTTTAAAATAATTTTATTTTTAATAATAATTTAAAAATTAGCTCTAGTCTCTATTTTTGAAGTATTATAGCAATTCTTTATTTCCCATTTATTACTTGAACTGAATTTCTTAAGTATATATTTTTTTCTACAGAAAATCTACAACTATGTTATATCTAGAAATATTAAAATTCCCAAAAATAAGATTTGTTGAATAATATTTAAAAATATTTATGACATTTATCCATTATTTATCTATATATAATTGTTCATTCTCCTTACACATGAAATGTTGGGGTGTGTATACATTTTGTATTTTTTCTAATATTGGATACATATAATTTTAGATTTAATTTTGAAACTAAAAAAGCACCATTTTGCTTATACAAATAGAAATAACTTATTGTAAACATATAAGAATTTTTTTTTTTCTTACTTAATCAAAACTCGTATATCATTTGATACTTTTAAATTTTAAATCAATCTTTTATTTCTTACTACCATTTGTTTAAAATAATTTGTATTTTAATTAAAAACATATTTAATGTAAAAATAGCATGCCAAAACAAAATTCAGAGAAAAATTTCATATATTTTTTTCTATTAAATAATTTTAAAATCATATTTTCATATGAAATCCATTAAAAAAAGTATATATTTTTTCCATTAAAAATATTCATCGCTAAGAATTTCAAAATATTTTAAGATGCAAGAAAGATAAAGAAAAATTATGAGCCATTAAAAAATATAAAAAATATTAATAAATATATCCATTGCTGTATTGTTTTAGTTTTCCACCCCTGTATAATGAAATTATAATTATATTGTTATAGAAAATGTAAATTATTTAATGAAACATTTCCTATAGAAGCAATGTAATAATATACTGAAAGTACTTAACTGATTTAAATTTTTTTCTTATTGTAATTATATTTTGTTTAATTTGGTATTTAAAAAACTTGTCTTATAGTACAATCTGCCATATTTCATATTCAAACACACACACAATATATATGATTTTTATAATGATTAATCTTTCTTTTAAAATATTTTACAGACTTTTTGAATTATTTTCATAGTTACAATACAAGTACAAGTCAAAAATTTTTATAAACCTATGTTTGCATTTTATAAAATTATAACTATATGTTGAAATTTTAATTCATGTAAAAATCAATGTTTGTTTTCCATTTTTTACTTTTGTTTCCTTAATTAGATTATTATAAGTGTAACAATTACATTTTACTTCTTTCCTAAAAAGGGTTTGGTCCATCATGAGTTAAAGAAAATTATCTTGAAATAAAAAATTATTCAGTGACATTATCTTTTTTTTTATTATTATTATTTTATTTATTTATTTTTTTTATCTTTGTATATATTCATATATTTATATTCAGTTTTAAAAATTAGAAAACATCAAAATTAATTAATATTGAAAAAAATTGTAATTGAATTATTTAGCTGATTAAGTTATTAAAATTTTCTTACAGATTCTGAGTTTTATGGTTGGCTTAATGACATTCTATCATCAAGGTAAATATTTAAACAAATTTCAGGATTTCACATCAAAACTTAAAAGATCTGCTTTTTATAAGATAAATTTGACTTAATATGAAATATTTAGTTTCTGCTTCATGTTTGATGCAACAAATAAATGAGATTACACATTACTTTCTTACATTTAGAATTTTAATTAAATTTAAGATTTTCAGTCAATATTAAATTTAAAGTTCTATTCAAACTCTCTCTATTAAAATGTATTATTTTTTAAATTTGTGGTGAAGTATTAATTTTGATGATTTCTGTAACATATTTTTTTTTATTTATTCTTTTTATAATTTTAGGCATTATATTTAATTATGTTATATAACATTTTAAAAATCTATTTTTTAATCTGTCATTTTTTTATTAATGATCCATTATATTTCTGTTGCACTAAAATTAACTCAAGTAAAATTTTACAGAATGGCTGATATGTGCTATTGAATCTTTGATACCACTTTTCATTGATTTTATTTGATGAAGTCATTTTAACTTAACCATATAATTTTAAGAAGGAGAATTTGCAGTTGATTTATGATCAAATAAACTGCTTTCATGTTTATTAATGAATTTGTGTCTCCTTACCTGCTATATAGTGTACTGGATTAATTGAAATTGTAAAATACTGTATTAAATTTAAAAAAAAAAGAATAATATTAAATGAAAAGAATTTTTTTTTCATTTTACAATTGTATTTACTTAGAAATATCAAAAATATTTTCTTCATTTTTATAAAACTCGTAATAGTTAAATTTATTATTCTATTTCTGTCTATATAAATTTATTAATTCTACTTGAGATAACACACTACTGTAAATTGTAAAATAGAATAACTGTTTTTAATTTAAAAAACAACTTTAAGCTCATTTAATATTTTTATTCTCCTTAGTATTTTTTTTAACGAACAAATTCATCAGTCTTCGACATAATTATTGATAATGAGACAATGTACTTTGATCTACAGAAATAAATATAGAATCCATAATTTGTTGAGAAAATACAAATATATACTTATCAATAATTGTTAATTCATTACATTGATTATTTTTATTGAAAATACTGTTCAAATAATTTGTATTAGTACTAGTTTTTAAATTTTATGAAATGATGTTGAATTTATAATAAATTTCCGCGGTTTATTTTTTACCTATATATATTTTTTTTTTTTTTTTTTTTTTGAAGACAACACAATTTTGTTTGATAATAGCCATTCTCTTGAAAGAATGCTTTCACTTTCATATATTTTGAATATAAGAAATCAAAACATGCATTACAGAAGACAAAACATCAAACAACAATTCAGATAAAAAGGAGATGAATAACAAAAAAAAAAAAAAAAACAATAGAATCACTATATATCATTATTCTTTTCATAAGTTTTACTCATCAAAATCCCGGATTCTTTTGTATACTGAAATGTAAATGTTCTTAATATGTATAGATGTATCTTTTATGTTATGAAAAGTTATTTTCTTCTTGTACTCTCCTTATATTTCTGTTACAATTTTTAAAAAGATGAGAAATAAACAGTGATATTTTGTCTCAATAGTAATAAAATTTGTGTCTTTTTATGTAATTAATAAATTTGAAAAATTTTCTGAAATATTCTTTAAAAAAAAATTATAATAGAATTATTTTCTGTACAGGAAAGTTATTAAATTTATTTATTTCAAGCATATATTTTACTTAATCATGTAATATAAATAATTAAAATAGATATTTTTTTTTCATTGCTTTCTATACTAGGTTATGAAGTTGCAAATGAATTCAAACCATTTATGACTGATTTACAAAGAAGATTGCAAAGGGTAAAAAATTTATGTTTGCTTTAAAATTTCTACAAATAAGTTAATTTTAATTGTATTTTTTTAATTATATAATTCTAAAAGCACAATTTATCTTTGTGTGCCTGTTTTACAAAAGTCCAAGACATAATTTTACATAATAATTTTTAATAATTTTCATCTGCTTACTTATATTTATGTTCACTTTTTTTTTTTTTGTGCACATAATATTCTGTGTGTTTTTTTAATCAATAGTAGCATTTTAATGTTTGTAGCTTTTACTTGCATCAATTTTTGTTATTATTTCTTGCATTAAGGAATTCTTTTCAAAAACATTTTATGAGAAGTTGTGAAAAATTCAGGTTTATATATTATAATACTTTTGTTGAAATTAGAGTTGCATAGTTGCTTAAAATTATAAATTTTGTGAATGATATTAATGAATTACAAAGTTTTTCAGTTTGCAAAATTTTAAGTAACTTTAGACAACTTAAGGTCTAATGATTAGCTTAGTCATAATAAAATATTAAATTTTTGAATTTTTGTGTATGTTCTATAGAAATCTATTTTAACTGTAAATATTTTTTTAATTAATTGTCATAAAGGAAATGTAAATTTTGATGTCATTATATTATTATATAAGGTTGTAATGCCAATTTACATCAGAATAATTACTTTCATTTGTCTTTCTTAAATAATTATCACTTTCAAAATATATATTGATTTTGGTATAAAATATAGCATTGCTGAATATAAAATAATTATGTTATTTTTTTTTGTCTGCGTTCTTTGTTCTGAAAAATTATTTAAAGTTAAAAGCTTATTTTCCATTTAAATAATTCAAAACTATTTTAACAGACAAGGGAAAATTTTACTGCTACTGACAATGAAGCTGAACAACTTAAGAAAAGGACATTAGAGGTAAGTTCTTAATTAGATCCATAATTTTATATTTACTTATCAGTGTCGAAAGATATTCTGAATTGCAATACAACTTATTAAAAGATTTTGCTACTGCTTTTAATTAAGTCAAAATATTTTGTGTACCTTAAGGTTTAAAAATCTACATATCCAGAAAAATCTTACTGTAATGTAATTGCATATGCCAATACCTTTCAACTCTCCATGCAAATAATTAAAATTTAGCACCTAATGAATAGCCAGAATTGTGACTTATCAGAAGTGATAAAGTTGATGATGAATATGATTAATGAAACATAATTTATGGATCAAAATTTTTCTCTTCAGATTTTTTTATTACTGCTATCTAAACTGTAATACTAACTTTTCAAGAGATTCATACTTATTATGAGCATATGTCACAATTTGAAAAAGTTGTATCAGCTGACTGAAAGAGACCATTTTCGCAAATTAAAAATCAATTTTTGGGGTCTGGTTGATTGTATTATGATGGTAAGATTAGTAAAATGTTGCAGATTTTAGTATCGACAGGACGTTGAAAATCATGGTAACACAGAATAAAATAAAAATGATTGTCAAAGCAACTTTTGCATCAACTGAGTTTTGTCATAAGATATCTTTTGCATAAGTAGCATTGAAATGAAAACTGGATCATTTATATGTAACTTAAACAGCAAAATCTGAGATTATGCCATATATTACTCTACTTATCCTTCACCAATATGAACTTGCGGAGTGTGATTAATATTATGCCAGCCTTAATTAGCTTAAATTTTCTCTGACTTTTCTTCTGACTTTCCCTTTCTTGTTGTTCCAATTACCCATACAAATTTGTCTTCGAGATATCCAGCAAGGACAATAGAATCATGCCATTACTAGTGGTTAAAATGTATTGTCTTTGGTGCCATTTCTTACCACGATATTTGGAAACTTCTTTGATAATTATCTGGAACACTTACAGCTCTGAAGTTCATTGCAAAATTGTATGGACAAGTGTTGTGGCCATACACTATGCACCATTTCTAGTTTACTTTTCAAAAACCAAATGCCCTTGTTGCCCACAATTTTTTTTATTGATTTCCTTCAGCTAAACACTTCCTGAGCCAAGTTGGACTGTAAATCTAATGGGAGCTAATTCTAAAATGTTTTGGATGAATTATCCTTTTTGCTCTCTTTTTCTGAATAAATAATTGAATTTTTAAAAATTTATAATAATTTCTTTTCTATGATTATGCATCATATCTATCAATCTTTATCTTGTAATTTCTTCTGCGTTCATCGATTTTTATGTATTGCTACGGCTCTAAAATTAAATATTTCTAGGAAAGCATTTTTAACCTTTAATCTTTTTTTAAGGATATGAAAATAATAATTTTTCTCCTTATTCTTATTTATATAAATTAGAACATTTTAAGTTATTTATTAATCAAAAATAATGCAATATTAAGAATTACTCCTTAAGTTATTATGGAATAAACAGGTTCTATTATTATCTGATTCCGTTTTATATATTATGGTGCTTATTTTATTTTAAGTTTATTTATTTATTATTTTTCATTTTTTTATTATTATTTTGACTATTATTTTTAATTCAAAACAGAAAGCTCAAGATCCAGGTATTTTAAATAAAATGTATACAAGACAGGGATATCTCTTTCTTATGGAAAAAAGTAAGTTAATATGTATTTTTAAATTAATTGACTTTTTTTCAAAGGAAAGGCATTTTGTTTAGCTTATAAATTAGTTTTAATTGATTTTGTTTAATGAAGCTATTTATTGTTTTGTTATAATTTTTAATTTTCAAATGATAACTATTTTTTTTAATTTTTTTTAACCAAAATTGTTTAATAAATAGTTATCTTCAGAAAAGTAGAATTTCTATTATAGAGAGATAGAGTGCGATTATAATGATGAAGCATTTTTTTTTTTTTTAAATGTGTGTTTTTTATGATATATTTGCAAAGTTTATTTATATTTAATTTTTGAAGAGTTTTTATCTTCTGTATTTACAATACTTGAATGTAAACATTTGTCATGGGTATGCTAAATTTATTATAGATAAGAAAATACTTCTTTACAGAAACAATCTATTTTTTTCTTTTAATTTATTTATATTGTAATATATCACTTGATTGTTAATATAAAGTGTATCAAACTGATAAAAAGTAAATCCTAAGTATAAACATTTCTTCATTCTTGTATAATTGAAGGGTGCATTTTTAAAGTTATGTGTTAAAAAATGCAGGATGGATTATTTTTATTGGTTTCCATCCATTTCTTAAATTTTTTTAGGGTTTTAAAATTAGATTTTAAACTTTTCAAATGTATTGTTATGCTACAATTTAATGTCGTTTTGATAAAATTTAATTATCAAACATTTTTCTGATAAATGAAATAAAATGTGCACAAATATATTCAGCTCTATATTTCATTTTATTATAGAAGCCTACATTTTTCTTGGCATTAATTAATATTGTAATATTGCAAAAAAATTTAAATTTCCATAATTACTAAGTTAAATCTTAATAAGCTTTTAAACTCATTTCTCTGATGAACAGTTATAAAATTTATTTTTATTATGTGTTTTTCAAACAATTTTGCTTGAATTCAAATTCATTATCAAAAAAAATGTTAGTTAATCTGTAGTTATATTTAAAAAGAAATTTAGAGTTAGTAATACATATTGATGTAATTAAGCTAGCAAAAATCATAAATTGAATTATTGTAAAAGGTTCAAATATAAGTGAAATTTTACTACTTAATTGTGTAAATTGTATAACATTGTGTATTTAATAATTAAGTCTTAATTCTTTATAAAAGGAATATTTCCATGTAAGAAATATGTAATCAAATTATATAAACATTGCTGATACTGCAAAATTTTGATTACTAATGATAATTAACTAATGTTTGATCTTCTCTATAGTTTAAAATTATATACATTGTATAATATGACTAATTTTGAAATTAAAATCATGAGAAATATATGTATCCTTCAGAATAATTTATAATATGATATTCTTCCTTGGTACATAAACTTTATATATGAAATTAAGTTGATTGTAATTAAAAATGTAAAGTATAAATTGTGAAAAATTTATAATCAATGCTTTTATTTTATGTGGTGATTCATTCAATTCTGTTAGTGTATTCATCAAATTGTTTAATCAAAAATATTTGTTTAGGTAATCTATCTTGAAGTTGGTAATAATGGTACGTCAATCTCTACAATATACACAGATTCAGAATATATTTCTTTTCTTTTAGTATTTAGAAGGGGGAATTTGGTTGGGAAAATATATTTAAAGAAAATGTTACTTTAGTAATCTTTCAAATAATTTGCATTAGTATTTAAAGAATCTTCTTATCTGCATGGAGGCAAGCTAAATTTATCGTAAATAAGAAAATACTTCTTGATAGAAACAATCTTTTTGTCTTTTGATTTTTTTTTTTTTTTATTTCCTGAGATCAATTGACTTAAAAATTTACTATATTTAATAAAAGTCAATATCTTTTCATAGTGCTAATTTTGACTTGTCATTGTATTGCTATAACAGCTAAGTTGTTTATCTAAACAATTTACAGATTGTGACCAACAAAATTTTAGAAATGGGCAGTGATTGTTTTTTTATAGGTTAGGTATAGTTTGAGTTTATGCACAACTGGTGTGTATGTTTTACTACTGAGACATGCAACGAAACTGTACTTGTTGAGTCATTTATTGTGCTAAGTTCATTCACGAACAATAAAGAGTTAAAGGAAAGGACTCTTTATTATTAGTTAAAGAAGAACTTTATTATTAGAAGAGTTAAAAGAAAGATTTCTTTTATTGAAAACATGTAAAAATCAGCTTACTAAATCAAAATTTAATCGGACTTCATATTATTATTGTTTTGTTTTGAATACATGTCAAAGATATAGGGTATATATTAATAAGAAATTTATCATTTTACAGAGGCTCTAGGGACAACTTGGACAAAGCATTTTTGCCAATATCAGAAATACCAGAAAAAATTTTCCATGATGCCATATTCTCAGACAGTTGGAAAAATTGTAAGTAATCTTTAGTAAAAATTTGGGCCCTCCTATCAATTTGAATGACTCATTATGCTAGATATTTAAAATCAAATCCCATGCAAATAATTACCTCAACATGAGAAAAAAAATTTGGAAATTATTGGAAAAATTTATTTATAGCCTGTCATTCTAGAATGAGATTTTTAACTTACAGAACTTTTGATTTTTCTATCTGTTTTATAGAGATATCTCTACAATGCAATATTCACTTGTCTGTGACTAAATGAAGATTTATTGATTTATTTTCCTAACAACTTTAATGTTTCATTAATTATTAATAATTTTAACAAATGATTAATAAAACTAAAGAAAATCTTTGCAATCTTTATTTATATATATATATATATATAAAATCATCAAAAGTTTGTGTGTCTGCTCATGCACAATCTCAGTTTGCATCCAAATTTCTCCACTAAAATGTACCGACCAAAATCGCAGTTCAGAAGATAAAGGAATTTGGAGACTTTTTGTTGTTGTGAAACAGAAGATAGAGTGTTATGGGTTGACTGTAGATAAGTAAGGAAACAAACTGTCAGATTTCTCTTTTCCCCATGTCAATAAACTGTCCTAGGTTTCAAAATTTGATAGCATAGAGGTGTGTTTAGGAAGGGGAAACGAAAATGTGTATAAGGGAGAAGTTTCTTTTGAACTTCCAACTGGTTTGTATTGTTGAATTTGCAGTGTCACATAAGAAGATGCTTGGGCTGAAGAGAAATTTGCCTTGAACAGACATGATTCTAAATAAAATAGTTAATAAATTTTATTTTCTGAAGCAGTGCAAAGCCAGGTTATATGTGCTAGTGTATATATATATGATAGTCTGCTTTGTGTCTTGTGTTAAATTTAGTTCATGGAAAAAATGTAGTTTATGTTACATAAATACCTGTTAATTACTTAATCAATAGTTTTTAAATAATTAGCAATTCATAAATGTGATCCTTTTTTTTTTATGTATTACACACACATATATGAATACAAACTAAAGGAACCGATACATACATACATATATATATGCCTAAACATATTTTTACATGATAGATACGTTTTTAAGAGTTACTTTAATGAGAATTTGCTTGTAAAAGGATAATTAATTTCCTTATAAATTTGGCATAATAAACACAGAAGCTGATTTGTTGAAACTTTAAGACTATTAATTGAATTGACATTGTAACATATGTTTGCTGTATCCTCATTCCTGTAATTCCAATGAAGACAAAAAAAATCTACCATGCATATCTATTATTATATCGGTTGACAATAGATATGCTATAATGAAAACTTCATCTGCTAGGAACATACCTGATCTAATGGAACTAAAAAATTGATAAAAGGGGTGATAAATTTTGGGAGGAATTGTGGGATTAATAACCCTGCACTTGTGTGTCATATTGAATGGAAACTGGGCTCCTATTTAGTAACTTTTTATTGTAGTAAAAGTTTTATGTATGTTCTACATATATTAGTAACATATTTATTTATTTATTAATTTTTTTACTTTTAGATCAATGGAGAAACTATTACAGTAAAGGAGTGCATTGGGTATAGTATAATTTATATAAATATGGAATTAATAGTTCTCTTCCCTATTCTACAAATAATTCATTAATTTCCTAAATTATTTTGTTGTTTATGCTATAGAGTGAAGCTCCCTATTAAATACAAAAAGTATTTGTTTTTTTTAAAACATAGATTACTTTCAGATTTTATCTTAACATTGAACACATATTAAATACCACATTAATTTAGTCCCTGTAAATGTAGGTTTTTATTAATTTTTAAGTTGCAACATTTTGAAATTTAAATTTTTTAAAAGTTCTGATTCTTATTCCTATATTAGCTTTAAATTGCTTAGTATGTAGTTCAAAGATTGAAATATTATCAGTATTTTTTCTCATCTTTACTCATATTACAAAGATTAATGTGGTGGAAATTGAAATTAAAACATTTTATATATCATAATATTGTAACTGTGAATTCTTGCTATCGCATCTTTTACAGCGAGCAAT
>BPLR01019922.1:0-45720 GCA_021605095.1 Caerostris extrusa
ACCATATTATATCTTTACCTATTCTTTCTATAGACCTTCAGACTTTTCAGTAGAACTTTCATGAAGGAAGACTCTAGCAGAATTCTCTTACCATTCAAGTAGAATTATCTTAAAATATAAATACTGTGTAAAAATATTTGTTGTTTGTGTACAGTACAACATATGTTAACAGTGATGAAATACGTTCGGTTCTTTGATTATGTTGTGGGAGAATAATGGATCAGCTGTAATTCCAATTCTATATTATAATTTTATACTTTGTGTGGCATACTACTCATTTGATTTGGTTTATTAAGTTTTCTTTTATATTAGTAAATCCGTTCGAGTTTAATCGATGCACAACTTTTTTTATGTTCTTTTGCAATATTATGTTAATATTTAACGAAAGGAAATCTGTCTTGATTGAGTTTACAGAAAGATAAAAATAAATAAATACAAATGTGAAAATTGGGAGCCATTTGTTACTAGAATAACAGACGGTAAAATTTATCATACCATCGAATGCAACACAAAAAAATTCAAATAAAGAACAAAATGTCCATTAAAATAAAAATAGCATAAAAATTTTGATATTTCTGTTACTGGTTTTATAAGTAAATACTAATAGCGGTTTGAACACATTATTTGCCCCAATTCTATTGATAGAATTGAAGAACGTAATGTATCTAAAATATGTTGATACATATAGCATCTGTGCACATTATAATAAATATAAAATAGAAATTAAAAAAAAAAAATATATATTTTTGTTATAATAAGTAAATGTGCTACAACAAGATGTTTCTTTTAAAGCTTGCTTGCAAATTACTTATTCACTTTTTTTAACTGATAACCAAATCCATAACCCCTTTGCTTAATAAAAGACATTACGGTCGATACCTTAAAAAGGTTTTAATGCTGAACTTTCTAGAAGGTCTATTCGGCCACAGTGTCAGGGAGGTTTTATAAGTAAATACTAATAGTGGTTTGAACACATTACTTGCCCCAATTCTATTGATAAAACAGCAGAACATAATGCATCTAAAATCACAGATGCATGTAGCATCTGCGCACATTATAATAAATATAAAATAGAAATTAAAAAATATATATATTTTTGTTATAATAAGTAAATGTGCTGCAGATCACTTATTCACTTTTTTTTTTTTTTTTTTTTTAACTGATAACCAAATCCATAACCCCTTTGCTTAATAAAAGACATTACTGTCGATGCCTTAAAGGTTTTAATGCTGAACTTTCTAGAAGGTCTATCCGGCCACAGTGTCAGGGAGGCGTCCGGCGGTCTCATTGCGTGCCACTCTGGGGGAAAATGGCGGACCTGTGGCGCCAGCCATCCGAGTGCCCAGACCGATCGATCCCTCAGGCCCCCTGCTGCCCCCCTCGACCACACCTTCTTCCAAGGGCTGGCTGCCCATTTTGTTCGCTGTTGGAACGATAGAGGTGGAATATTGCATAATAAAAGTTGTGTGGTTTCATTGTTGTTTTTATATCGGAAGATTCTTGTGTTCCGCCCTTCGTCGAACTTTTAGAAACACTAGACCGAGGGAACCCTATTCGATTGATCCGGCTCCTTTAAAGTTCTTCTGTTGCATCAATACGGCCACTAGAGTGGAATCGTTTTGGTCTTTTCATGGAACTTAATGATGTCATACGTGGAACTTGGTGACGCCCTATTCTGCCCAGGCGAGTCGTGGCCTTCTCTTAATCTTGATTCCACACATCACTCAATGCAGGAGTATTACGTTGTCATGGTAAACAAATAAAATTGAACTTTGACCTTTAAGTTACATTTATGCATTCTAGCGCGCGCTGCTGCTCCATTGATTTGGTTCTCTAAGGTTCTTTTTCAATTCCTTCTATTAGCTCACTCTCTCCCTATATATATCTTGTTTAAATCGTTCATAAAACACTTTTTTATGCATCCACTCAACTTCAAATGCATTTTTTAACTTGTAGTGGATGACACTGGATGTTAATACAGTTTTTTCAAACATTAATTCATTCATTAAATTTAATTTTTTTTTTTAGATTTAAGTTGCATGTATCTGCCAATAGATGGCACCAGATAAACTTAAAAAATGAATGAAAATTATTTATAAAGGACTTCCTGCAATAGAGTGAGAAAAAAAAGAAGGAATTGACTTTAAAAATTTTTTTTTATATTACTTGTTATCAGTAAGGTCACCAAAGTTGAATCGTTTTGTCTTTTTCATTGAACTTAATTATGCTTTTTTTTTTTTTTTTACCTTGTATAAGTTTAATGATGCCATATCCTCACCAATTTGATCATTCTTTTAGTTTTGATTCCATGCATCATTAAAATCAGTTATCATGTGCTATATTGTTACGATATGCGAAATAAAATTGACCTCCAGGTTGCTTTTTATGTAATTTAAGTATTGATTAGGTTACTTAAGGTTCTATTATATTGAAAGGAATGGCTTAAATTTTCAAATTATATTATGTATAAGTAATATATCATGCGTTTTTTCTTGTGGTATCTGATTTTTTTTTTCTTTGATTCCCTTTTATATATTTTTTTATTTTTCATTCCTTTATATATATATATATATATATATATGCGTATTTCGGTAAAGAAATAAAATTACAACCTTTTATTTTTAAGACTTGTGCATTGTTAAGTTCTTTTTGATACTTATTTTAAAGGGCAAAACAGTAAATAGAGTTGATTTTGTTATTTACTTTTTAATATAAAATTTTCCAGCATTTTAATCGGTTGCTATAAAACACCAAATTCGATTAAAAATGCTAAGCGTTAGTAACTAAAAAACTTTTATTGAGAAATATTTCTTCACTTTCTGAAATGGCTATTAAGAATCATTTGATGATTTTACCACAAAACTTGAAAATTTTTGAAAGGCAAGTTTTAATATAAGCTTAATAGTATGATTTCAACCGCTTGACTATACATTGGGTAAGCACTAAACTGTACAAGTTTTATGAGGCATAATCTTTTGTCCCATCATATTCATTAGTATTCTTTGCTAAATTAAAAGATTATCAGACCTAACACTTTAAAAATTAATCTATAATTAAAAATTCATATGTTTAAACAAACATATAATTTTATAAACTGCATCATGAGTAAAATTCTGCTTATTTTATTGAAGAAGCAATTGCATGGCAAAATATTTTGAAAGAAATATGTATGATGATTAAATAGTTTAAAATTACCACTATAATAATGTAAGGCAAGAGTTAGAACCAGGGTCGGATTTAGATGAAAAGAGGCCCTAGGCTATTCCACTTATGAGGCCCTTTCACCTCCCATTTTTAAGTCTGCAAATTACTTATTATGTTTGTTATTCATATGTGTAGAATTTCTCCTTATTTTAGATTCAGTGTTTTAGTGTTTACTGTTTTTAGAATAGTGCCATTCTAATTTTGTTAACAATTTGAATGTAGGCCCCTCTTGATCTTGGGGCCCTAGGCTGAAGCCTAGCTAGCCTGTACGAAAATCCGGCGCTGGTTGTAACATTGTAATTTGAAACGAGCAACCGAAACTATCAAAATCTTTTTCGTATCCAACAGAAGGACCTCGCCCCCACAGATTTATTGTGCTCATTTCCGGCGTAGCACAGGAATTTCTGTCAACTTTTGTCCAAAACTTTGCTTCGACACAAACTTCCCCACTTCAGAAACAAAATGTTTACCCTGCCAGGGCGCTTCAGGACAAAATTATAAGCCTTATTGTTAACAAATTAAAAGTTTCTGATTTGTTTCCAGTGAAAAATGCATCTGCTTTCTATGTTTACTTGTCTTTCTACGTGATCAATCCAAGAAGTCATCAAACTTTTTTTCACTCGAAAGTGGTGGCACTCGCGCTATCTTCACGTCGCCATTTTTATTTTTTTACTACTTTTATAATGGCTGACATTTTTCCGGTAGATCATCTTTTTCAATAAAATGGTTGAATTAATAAATAAGCAACGCTTTTCGAGAAGTCTGTAATAGGTAGCTCTAGAAAGAGCATTAAAAAAACGCGAAAAAACTCCCAACCAAGGGACTCGGTTGTCGTCAGGATGGCTATTGAATTGCACTTTTTCAAAGTAGTGTCTATGTGGTTGTTTTTAAATGCCTGAGATCAGCAACATTGGTAAACTACAGATATGTAGAAGGTTGTGTATGGCCGTTACACTGAAACTGTATTTTGCTATTACAATCTCGCACTCTTGGCAGCATTTCACCGCCTTCCAGAATCCAATTGTTAAGCTGCGGCTTACAGGACTTATTATTCATGTCCGTGAGATATATAAAGGAGCTTCCAGTTGAGTTTCGTTTATCTGGTCTCAAACCTAGTTCCTCATTAAAACTGAGCTTTCTGAATTCTGAAATCCAATGTGTTATTTGTATCAATGACTCTAAGAGTACTTCATCAATGAGAGTCGAACTTTTTTTTTTTTCAATTCCTTCTATTAGCTCACACTCTCCCTATATATATCTTGTTCAAATTTTCAATCATTAGTAAAATACTTTTTATTCATCCACTCAAGCTCAAACACATTTTTTTGAACTTGCAGTGGATGACACTTGATGTTAATACAGTTTTTTCAAATAATAATTCATCCATTAAATTTAATTCATTAATTTTAAGTTTTTTTTAGATTTAAGTTGCATATATCTAATAATAGATGGGCCCAGATAAACTTAAAAAAATGAATGAAAATTATTTATAAATGACTTTCTGCAATAAAGTGAAAAAAAAAGTAGGAATTGACTTTTAAATTTTTTTTGTATGTTACTTGTTATATGTTAACTAACGTACGCTGACATTCGTCTTATGGGTGAACATCAAACTAATTAATAGAGAGTTTTTGCATACCGTATTTTGGACGTCCGTTAGCTTTTTCCTAGCGCGCATGCGCATAGGAAATTGTGCATGCGTGTCTGTAATAATGTTTCCTATGAGCATGCGCGCTAGGGAGAAAAAGCAAACGGACGTTCAAAATACGGTATTCAAAACTCTAATATTCATGCGAAAAGTGGCGACGATGAGCCAATCCTTTTGTGATTTTTTTTAATGATGATGTGTAATGTCTTCTGCAGGGAAGATGCAACCGGGAGAAGCCCCCTTGCAAGTATTTCCATCCTCCTCAGCACCTGAAAGACCAGCTGCTCATCAACGGTCGCAACCACTTGGCCCTGAAGAACGCCCTCCTGCAGCAGATACCCCTCCAGCCGCTTCTCACGGGCCAGCTGCCCACAGCTGTGGTAAGTGGTCTTCTCTACAGTCAGCTGGCTCAGCAGCAGCAACAACAGCAGCAGCAGCTTCAACAACAACAGGCTGCTGCTTTCAATCTTATGAGTGCCAATGCACTGAAGGTGAGTATCTAGGAATCCTTCCCGACCCAAGATATAGAAAAGTCAGTTCTTTGTGGATCACACCTGCATTAAGAGGATTACAGAAGTGGAATTTGATGATTCGAATCATTTCAATGATTCCTATTAATTTTGGATGAATGTCACTAGTACTTTTCAGTGAATGTTTAATATATGGCTCTTAAATCATCTCTGATGAAGATACACATTTTCTGTCATACAGGAACAAAATCAACGGATGGAATTTCGAATACAAATGAATTATTCAATCAGTGCCATTAAAATGAATTTTTAATTAAATCGTGCCATTAGCACTTTACAATGATTACATCAAAACCCATCAATCGTCCTGTGCTCTGTTGAAATACCTTAATAGAGATAAAATTAATTTGGATTTTTGTTTAATACGAAGTGTAAAGAGTAAAATAAGCGATGATTGATTGATTCGAATTATTTCAACGATTCGAATAAATTTTCATACGAGATTTATACTAAAAAAATTCACACACACACAAATATATATTCTTGTAATGTAGTTTCCATTTTATCGCTATTTTTAGATTAGTGGTTTTGTGGCTGTTCATATTTAAAAACTGGTTCATCAATTACTAACTTTTGGGGAAATACTCAAGTCAATAAACTAGTTTTGATATTTTATTTATGACAGTTATATTATAAGGCATTTATTTTTCATTAGAAAGTTTTTATCAATTTAAATATATTTAAAAAAAAAAAAAAAACAATTATTGCCGATTGTGTAAACTATTTTAATTAGTTATCACGTTATAATAGTATTTTAGATTATTTAACTTACGTAAATTAACGAATTATTAATTTAGCATAATAACAATTTATATAATTAAGATACTTAATTATTTGAAATATGTTAACAATTCAAATATTCTTTGGAATATTCAATGACTACTATTATTCTTTTAAACATTTTTCAATAAATTATTATAAATTGAAATTTTAAGATTTTTTAAAACAGATTTAAGAATATATGGTCAAAATGAAATATTTCTTCTATATAAATTATCTGCTTTTATGTAATTGTTTCAAAATTCAATTTGTGTAATCTAAAATTTGTCACAGAAAATTGTTCAGATTTATTTTAAAAAAAAATCCTGCAATTTTGTTTCAATTAAACAAAATAGTTTCTCCATAATTGTTGCTGATAAAAAAAATACATTATTTGTCTATCAAATTTGAAGCAGGACTGCAATAATATATATTCTTATTTTTTTTGTTTTTATTTTTTTGAAGTGCAACCATAGTTTTATTTATAAAAACTCATGATATATTATTAAAGTAACATTTATTTGAATTGGAATTATTTGATTTTTTTTTGTTTAAAAATTGAGAAGTTGTTTTTTTTGCCTTTTCACTTAAAGTTAACAACGAAAGTGCATCTTTATTTTTAAATAAATATTGCTGATTTGTTTCAATGTGAAAATATGTTTGAATGTTATACCCTTCATTTAGCAATGATTTCATAGAATTTCATTTCATATCAATAAATTTCATTTTTACATGTAGAATTTTAACAGAAATATTTAGAAATTTAATAAAATTATAATTTAAAAGTTGATTTTATTTGTTGTGAAGAGTTATAAATCAGGAATTTCTTTTTTTTTTTAAACCATATTATACAAGTATGTTTCCTTTTAATTAAAGATTTTAAATTTTTATTTTTGCTACTTAATCTTTTATTGCTTAATTTTTTTCCATCTAAGCACTGAATATGATTTTATGTTGTATTTTGATATTTAATTTTGCAATTTGTCTGCAGAATGTTTTTCTTCTTCTTCTTCCTCTGTTTACTTCATTGTAATATTTATTATCATAATTAAAATTCTTATGCTCAAATTAACATTTTGTAACAGCATCCTTAACTCTTTCTGTTACTTTATTTTTCATGCTTGATTTAACCATAAAATTTAATTTTTATTAATGTTTAAAAGTTTTTCCTGACTCTTAACAAACTTTTTTTTTTTATTCTAATTATGATTTTAAATAGTAAAATGCACTTATTTATTATTATCATATATTATAAATACATCATATATAAATACATTATTTATTATATAATTTTTTTCCATACATATGTATATATGAATAATTAGTTTCTGTATAATTCTTTTTTTACATAAATTTGCAATTTTTTTTTTTTTTTTTTTTTAACATTACAATTAAAAAATAAACTACGTAAAGGATTATTTAATCTCTTCAGTTTATCATTAATTTATTGTAGGCAAACTTGATCGTGTTATTGCAATATAAGTTTATTGAATTTTCTTTTAAAAAATTTAATTTTTTACACTAAATATTATGTGCAGATAATTCATGAAATGTAAAAAAACTTTTATTTATATTTTCTTTTTTTTAAATGGTGAACAATTATTTTCAAGGAAGTCTTAAATAAACTGGAATCATTTAACTTGTTGAGAATATGTAAAGCAGTCTCTTTGCAGTTGTCATTTAATTTGTTTTAACATTTTAATAATAAAAAAAATTTAAATATTTATGGTTTTCCTAAAATTATTTATTCAATTTTTTGAAATATGTATATACATATATATATAGGTAAGTAAAACCATCCAGTGTTTCATTTTAATAATTGAATATTTTTGTTTTTTTTTGTAAGTGAATAGTTGTCAAACTCTAAAGATTATACAATGATTCTAAGAATTTGCTTGACATTATCATGGATAATAATAATTTAATTTGACTATTTACTATGGCTAGTATTTAATCGAAGTGATATGAATAATATGCATTTAATGCAAAAATTTTTTATTGTTTCTATCAGAAGTTGGAACTTTCCAGACTTTATGGCATTTAAAATAAATTAGAGAATATAAAATAATAAGTAGTTTAATTTCAAGTACTATTTATGCTCATTAAATAGTTACAGAATTTATCTAAAATTGATATTATTAACTTTTGACTTGTTTAAATTGAAAATGAAATGTAAGTGGCATTGATTTTTTATTGATGGAGTTTGAGGGTTGACAATCATGTATGCGTTTCATTTATTATAAATTATTACATTTATAAAATAAGTACTTTTTAAAAAATAAATATTTTTGGTTGATTAAAAAATTTTTTACATGAACAACAAGTGATTTTATTCCAATTTGTAGACATTGCCTTGCCAATAACTTTTAGATTTTATGCCTTTTCTAAATTGAAAGAGGGCTACCAAATTGTTAATGTTGCCATCTTCCTTGGCAATTTAAATTTTCCTGAAATAATAATAAATGATAAAATCTAAATATTATATGTCAATTTTTTGTCTAATTGTAAGTTTAAAAAATGCAGCTTTTTTTTTTTTTTTTAAGTCACCAGATTTTATATTGTGGCTTTTGTTTATTATTATCACAAATATTTAAATGAAGTTGTTTCATTGTGTTGAATTAAAATATAATATGATTAAATGGTAATTTTTTGATATACATATAAACATTAATTTGTGAAAAAAATAGCATTTGCTTAAGATGTATTTATATTTATTTTATTTAACTCTTCAAAATTTGAAGGTTATGAAAATTCAACATTTTTATTACTCATATAGCAAATTGGCAGCTTAACATTTGAATATCATTGCATTTACTATAATAAAGAGGTTTGCCAAACTGTATTTATGTAATATAAATCTTAGTTTATTTTATTTATACTTCTGAAAAGTTTTTAAAAAAAAATTAAAAAATTGTGACTGTTAATTATTTATTTATTCTTCTTGCTATATATGCACATAACAGAAATGTATAGAGTGAAAACTTTTATATTAGGTGTTTTAATTAAACTTTTTAAATATTTCACTGAAATACGCTGCACAATTTTTCTGCTTTTAGCTTTACTGCGAAGCGAGCCAGTGTAGTTGCAGAACTTGGTGGAAGTTTAGTTTTTATTTACTAGCTGTACATATGAGCATGCTTTTGCTATGGATAATCCTTATGGCTGGGGTTTTACATTTACATATTTTCTTGTCAAATAGTGATAACCTTATTACTTCATATCCACTTCTTGCTTTAACTCCTGTAGTCCTCATGTAATGTTGACATTCACAAAAAGAACTGACTTTTTCTGAAATTTATTTTCATTTGCTTTTAGTTAAACAAATTACTAAGAAAAGTTGGTACTTTTGTGTTATAAGAGTCTTGGCGTGTTCGGATATTAATTTCTTGGCGAATTATGTTTTCCATCTCTGACAAATTTTGAAAATGAGGAATAGATAAGAAAATTTAGCCTGTTTTGTCACCAAATCAATCCTCTGCAGTGTGAAAAATTTATATTTTTATTTGCTCAGATTTTATATCTTTAGTTGCAATGTAATTTTTAAAGTATATTATTATTTTTGAAAATTCAGACTACTAATCCTTTGTGTTTTGCAATTATTCCAACGATGTTTAAATTACTAGCTCATAAAATTGATGAAATTTATTCTTTTTCCAAGGAAAAAAAAAAAATAAGTACAATAAGAAAAGACAGTAAAATCATAAATTCAACGTGACATCTCGTAATATGCACTTAATTGAATTTATGGTTTTTGCTGTATATGTGAAAAAAAAAAGAAGTTTTATTGCTATAGCAAAAGCAATCACAGAATTTTCACTAGTGAAATTCTAAATGGGGAGGGGGACAGCTTTTTGTCTCTTCGTTTGTTCGTGCGGCTTTCTTATAAGTATGTCATAAGTGCCATAAATTAATGTGAATTTGTCCAAGACTCAGTAACACAAAAGTAAAATTTTTTTGCTAGATGGCTTTTAATTCCCTTATTTCTTAGTATTCCTTCCCAAAAAACACCCTTTTGGAAGTAAGCACTTGCAAATGCACCGCCTATTCAAAGCTTTGTTTGTGCTGTTTATACATAATTAGAGTATGTATATATATGTATATATATATATATATATAAATTCCAATGCTAATGGCATTATATGTTTTCTAAAAATGAACAAACATTTTTAAAAACATATGCATGCATGTTAAAGTACTATAATTACCATATCTATTTATTAATATCATTTTTTTTTTTTTTTTGTCTTTCGATCTTTCCTCTTTTGGTTTGTTTGTTTTGTTTAAAAGATTATTTTAATAAAATGTTATTAATTTATGAAACATTTTTTAATTTATCAAGCCTCTTTTTTTGCTTTAAAATTAATTAATTAATCTATTTAAAAAAAAATTTTTTTAGTTACTTCTTCTTACTTGTTATTTCAGAAATCTATTTTTTTTATACGTTTATGTAAAGGTAAATACAGTTGGTAATAAAAATTGAAATTGCATATTATAATTTCATATAAGATTTATATTTAAAGAGGTGCATTTAAAGTAAAAAAAGAAAAGATTTTAATTTAAATTAGAAATATATTCAAATTTTTAAATAGATTGAAAAGTTCTGTAAAAATTTGAATGGAAAATTATTAAACTTTATTTTGATTTTATGAAGAAATTTTTTTTTTTTTTTAATATGTGGAAGTGAGCATTTTTTACTTTTGTTGTTAGGAATAATGATTAACTTTAATAAATATTTAGTTCGATAACTTTTTGCCAGCATCTAGCAAATGAAAATGACATTGATTTTAATTATATTTTATGTCTGATATTTTATTGTTTAGTCTAGCTACAATTAACATTTTTGCATTATTACTAATTTGAAATATATTACACTAATTAAAATTTATTTTGCATATTGAGTGCATGCCATTGATATTTTTTTTTAAATTTGCATGATTAAAACTAATACTTTTTTTTGTTTAATTTTTAAATATTCAATTTTTATTCTAAGGCGTTCTTTTATATATTCTTAAAAATTTTGCTATTTGTAATAGAATTCTTCCTATTTCCCATTTTTTTATATGGAAATATTTATACTTAAAAAAATTATTCTGTATGTTGTTCTGTAATTTGTGCCAATATAATTCATGTTTTTATAATTGTTAATGTTTCCATTTTTACGTTATACAATTCAAAATTATTTATCTAAAAAACAAAAATATTGAAGATAATAAAAATTAAATTTTAGAAAATTAAAATTTCTGAATATATTTTTTTAAAGTATGCTAAATGTACCTCCATTAGTGATAAATGCAATTTCGGCATTAATATGAGAATTGGTAGTTACCATAAAATAATTTTTGTGTTTTTAAACATTTTCACTTATTATTAATTCAGTCTTTTGTTTATTAAATAAAAAAAAAAAATTCTTTTTTTTCCTCCATATAAAGCTCATTACTGATTTTAAACAAATAGCTAATGCACAAAAAAAAAATAATACATTTTTTAATAAATCATAATAAAAAAAACACTTCATTAATATACCAGTTATATTAAGAGCACATAATGCCTAAGAAAATTGCTTATTAATGCAGAAATAATATTTGAATTCAAAAACAATATTAATGTCAACCAATCAATATTTTTGATTTCATGGGATGCCAGATTACCAATTAAAGAGTGGAACCATGAAAACGTCGCCATTTAAAAAAACATGCCAAAAAGCTTTATATTGCATTAGTGTAGCTTAAATTAAAACATTTATCTAACAGTTTTGTATTTAAAGAGCATTATTCTGAATTTGTCAAGGTTTTCAGTTTACAATATTTAATGTAATAATCCTTTATTCTATCCGTTTTATTCTAGTGAGTAATAAGCAGTATTTATTTATTTTGACTAATTCTATGATTTTTCGTTAACTGGAGAAAAACCTTATGTATTCTGCTTTTGTGTTGCCTTCTCATTGCTTTATGCTTTATTCCTTCTAGGCTACAACCTCGCCGTATTTACCAGCAATGGCTGCATCAACATTTAGCCCTTATTTGGGCCACACTCCTATGATGACTGGCCTCGTACCTGCGGATGCATTGGCTTCGCCACTCAGTCTCGTTCCTTCGCCATTGATGACTGCTACCCAAAAGCTACAAAGGACTGACAGATTAGAGGTTGGATGGAACATTCAATTTCCTTCCTTTAACATTCAACTTTTAGTAATATTATTGAACATATATTAAGGACGTTTTTATTTATTGATTTACATACCTGCCAATTTTTAGAATTCTGTAAAGTGTGAATATTTTTCATCCATTTTTACAAATTTAGTAAAAATTTTAAATGGATTGGTGAGATATAGAGGTATTCCTTTAATTACCTCATTTATTAAAAGTGAACAAGTTTTTTTTTCATCACTAATAAAGGCATGTTTATGTTCTGTGGGATTTTCAATCAAGATTTCTTATAATTTGATTCTTAACCATTTCTAATATCTGAATGAATGAATAATTTGAATATGTAATTATGACTGATTTGAATGTGCGAGTATCTTATGAGTATAATTAATAATTTTTTTCAAAAGTTGGCAGCTATGAATTTAGTTATAATGGAAAAAGATGTCATCTACATTTTTTTTTAATGTTATTTTGATTAATATGTTATTTGATATTTTGTAATTTACGGCTTAATAGTTTAAAAAAGTTTTATAATACAACATATTATAATTTTAAAAAAAACACACTTACACAGAAAGATACTATCATTAATTTTGTATTGTGTGATTTTATCTATTTTTCATGTAAAAATTAATTTTCTCAAAATTTCCTTCATTCTTTTTTAAGATCAGTTTTGTAATAGGCATTATTTAAATTCACTTTTAATGATATCTTTAAAAAACCCAGTTGAATGTGTTTTTTTTTTTTTATAACTATGCAAAAAATGTTAGACAACTTTTTCCAGAAGTTTCAGATTTAAGTTAATGAATGTATATTTTAAAATTTATTTTTATTGAATATTGTCTAATGACTCGTACAGATCCCTAATATTTAAATGATGCTTTATAATATATTTGCTTCATATTTATTAGTATTAATTTTTTTAAGTTATTGAAAATTTGAAATTACAAATATTGAAAATTTATTTTTAAAGCAGAGTAAAAAATAAACCTTTATTTTAACATGAAAAATAAATGTTGTTGATTTATCAGAAGGTGATAAAGGAAAAGGATATTTAAAAAAATTTTGTGATAAAAAGTCAACTTTTTTTCAATAACCTTAAAATTTCTATGAAAATTAAAACTTTTGTTTTAATATGCAATGAGTAAAAATAAATGGTGCATAAATTTGTTGACTTCAATAAATTAATTACTTTTCTCTAGTGTCAACTAAAAAATAGTCTTTAGGTTAAATTAAGGATCTGTCACACAAGCAAATTTTACTGCTCATTATGTTGAGAAAAATTAACATTGCCAATAAAAAAATTTTTATAGCATTATGAAAGCATATTTATCCTTTGTAGCTTAAATATATTTTATTTTTTAGTGAATATGTAGAAATTTAAACATAAATGTCTAGTTACATTATAAAATAATGCTCTTTTGCTGAATGAAATGAGCAGTATAATTGCTGTGTGACATAATGCATTGTAAAGGAATATGTATAAGGTATCATTATTTATATTTAATCCCTTCTTTTTAAATTTTTTTTTTTTTTTACTTGAGACATTAATATTTGGTAATCATTATATTTTTTATACCCTTATAATATTACTTTTATTTATAAATGCAGTCATCTCTTGATAACACGTCACTTATAATTGCCGTATTATGAGGAAAATTGAGTTCAAAGGATTTACTGGAACTGATATTTAGGGGGAAAATTCAGTTTTATTTGATGCACTTAAAACAACCTAGATTTATATGCTATGTTTATGAAGAAAATTTCTGTTCATATCTTTCTTCACTATTTTATTCGGCATATTTTATTCTCTAGTTTATAATACATAAAATCGCGTATACATTACTCCAAAGAAAAATGTTAATCACATTTCAGAATCATGTTATATATATTTTTTTTCTTTCAACAACAGTAAAAATTTTAAATCACCATTACATGAATTACAACTTCATTCATTCATGATAGTTAATTTGATATGAGATTATTACATGAAAATAATGTTTTAAACTATTTTGAATTTAGCATGATTGCAGTATTTTTCTTTGTTCTGTTCCTATGCTTCTGTTTTGTAATATTCTCCATATAAAGCATGCTAAAATCCCTTTTTGCATTGTAAGAAGAAGCAGTATAATTTTTGTAAGATGGGTACTGATAGCCTAGCAGATTAAGTGATAATTGCATGAAAAGAATAAATTCTGGAATTTTATTATTCAAAAGGTTTTATTATGCAAAATTTAATGACATAATCTTCATCTTGAATCATCATTAAAATTATATTCATATAAAGTAATAGATTAAAAAAAAAAAAGGCTCGCATATATTTTTTACATTGTTGTGTTTTGTTACTTTGCAGTACAGCTAAATATTGGAGAACAACATTAATATGTTTATAGGTTTTTAGATTGAAATCTAAACCTACATAAGACTAAATGTGTTATGTTCTTAATTCAGATTAAATTGAATCAGAGGTTTCAGAATTACAGCTTGTTGGTTTAAAGTGAGTTGTATTTTATTTGAATGTTAATGATCCTGTTCCTAAAGATTCGATGTTACTACACTTATTTTTTGTTTCAGAAATATTAATTTATTTTATTGTACGGCAAAATGTGAAACTCAATTATAATAGTTTACTGTGTAATTGTGAATTCACTGCTTTTATTCTTGTCTATTAAAAGCATTTCATTTCCATATATGAAATAAAGCTATAATTTTATAGAAATTCAGAATTCATTGGCTTTAATGTTATATGCATTTTGATGCCAGCTCTTATTTCCAATCATTGTTTTGAATTTAGAGGTAGAATAGAATGGATATTAACTGATGTTCATGCCCAAGTTCCTTGTCTCTTGAACAGATGTAAGAAAATTAAGATTTAAATCTAAAATTATTCAACATTCCATTTTTATTACAAGAAGTTGTACACAATTTGTATAATTTCTGCTGAAAGTGCAATAACACAACACAACACAATACATACTTAAAATTTTCCGTATTGCATAATAGATGAAAGACAACCTTAAGAGTTATCTTTTAAATCGAAATTTACGGTTATGCTGTTTTTTTTATCAGAATTTTTTTAGGAATTGTTTGTTTCAGTAAATTTATTTTCTGTGCCAGTAGTATCTTGTTATTATTGTCCTACTTTCCTTGCGAGGATTTTGTAGTTGTTCACTATTATTATTAGCAAAGTGACGTGATGTTTAGAGATGACTACATGAAAATGTCAGTGTCATGCAGTGCTATGTGATTGAGGGTAAGCTTTTGGACTTACACATATGCACCTCTGCTCTCTTGTCCTTTGTAAAAACCAGTTAAGTTCTGTCCTGTGGCATGCATGGCCTCTCTTATTGTTGAATGCTCTGTTGCCTCAGCACAAGCCCTTGTCCGTAACGGTGGCTGTTCTGCTTTTGCTCTTCCCCGCAGGTGTGCCGTGAATTCCAGCGTGGCAACTGCAAGCGAACTGAGAACGAGTGCCGTTTCGCCCACCCCCCAGAACACGTGACCGTGGACAGTGGCGAGGGCACGGTTACGGTGTGCATGGACTTTGTGAAGGGCCGCTGCACGCGAGACCAGTGCCGCTATTTCCATCCGCCAGCCCACTTGCAGGCGCAGCTGAAAGCGGCTCAGACACGAGCTGGCGCAGCCGCAGTGGTAGGCTTTTTCTTCCCCTCTCTGTGCTAAAAGTCTTTTGCTTTGTGATCGCACTGCTTAACTGGGCTTCTGGGTGTTGTTGTCTCTGAATGCATAATTAACTAAGACATTTGATAATACATTGCCATAGTTGCCAACCTCTTTTCTACTGAATTCAACATTCTACATTACAGATTATACATAATAGTTCAAGATTCTCAAATTAATCCATATTATAGTAAATTTCTGTTAGATCATTCATATTGTGGGGAGGAGAGCAGTATATTAAAAAGTTGTGTCGTATAAAAGACAAATGCTAGTTCTAATGTGAGTTAAATATTTAAATGTTGTATTTCCGATTTATCAAAGGGATTTATCGAGTAAGTGATATAAATTTAAGTATGAAGGGGAGAAGAATTCTTACTTAAGTAATAAGGTTATGTTAAGAATTATTCTTCTTTCTGCATGATAATTTCTATTAAGAAATATTTAAAATATTAGAAATAACTTTTTCTCCAAAAGATATTTTTACAAGCTATATAGATCCAAAAAAATATACAGTGGTGACCAAAAATTTTGCATCACTTAGGTGTTTGCATTTTAATGCAATATATTTTAGTGTTTTAGATAATAGTTATGATCCCCTTTTTTTTCCAGCATAACTTTCTTATTTACTTTTTCTCATGATTTAAATTTGTTTGTATATAAGGATGCCATAAGTGGTCCCAAAATTATACCTTAAGACCTCATAATTAAAAATTTATTAATTTAAGATTTTTTTATTATTTTCAACAAACTTATTAGCTAATAACTTTTTTTCATTAATGAATCAAGTGACAGGAACAACGATGATGTATGCTGTAAAAAGATACGCATTCTTCACTGCTGCATTGTTAATTTTGCAACATTCTTATCAAGAAATTGTTTTCGATTATGTCTTACATTATAGTACAAGTATAAATAGCTTATGAACTTGCACATTGATTAATTAAATATTTGAAAAAGTAATGCAGGAATTTTGGCCACCTTTGTACATGTAATAAAATGTTTAAATAATTATTGAATTCTATCTGAGTTTTCTTTATTTTTATTGTATTGGAAAAATATAATGAAGTATGGATACTTATAGTTTGAGAAATATCTGTTAGTTGTTTAATTACATACAGCTGTCCTATAGATTAATTATTGTGTATACTTCATTAATTTGATATAATTATTAGAAAATAATGATTTCTTTAAAAAGAAAAATGTATCAATTATTGAAAAATAGTAACTTACACAGTACAAATGAGGGTTGGCAACTAGGTTTTGTATTTCTCTTTCAATGTTTTCCATTTAGATAAAATATAGTTCTGCATGAATTAAATATGGCAGATATACTTATTTTTGTCCTAGCATGTTCAATATATTATTCTACTTTATATTAAAAGCATGTTTTACAAGACACTAATTATACGTAATAACTATTGATGCACTTTTTGTATTAATTAATTTTGCTTTAAAAAATACCAACATGTTTAACAAAATGCTACAGACTGTGATATTATATATATAATAGAAAATAAAATTGTCACTCAATGACTTAATATTTTTGTGCACATAAATATTTATACCAATAGACATTTAAAATAAATTATGAAAGTAAATTTGCCTTAAATATTCAGAATTTAAAATTGACCATATATATTATATAATTTCCTAAATTCAAATTTCTAAAAGTAATTTCTTCAAAAATAAATTATGTAGAAGAAAATTGTATAATATTTTTGTAGCCCATAATAAAAGTAATATTTTAAAATTAAATTTGTAAAAAATTTTCTTGTTATGGAAAACAATGCTTCTGCACTTACGACTTTTAACAAGTTGTAAATATAATTTTAAAAAAAAATCTCAATACTTATTCATTTTTTTTTTTTTTTTTTTTATGCTTGCTAAAAAGGAAAGTGAAATGTTAACAGTAAATAAATAATATAACTGATTGAGGTAGATGCTGCAGTTTGAAATAATCTATAATTTAATTATTTGAAAAATCTAAAGCTATTTATAGTTAATATGAACTTTTTTGTTATCTTTATTTTTGGGAAATGCCCTTTTTATTAACATTAACCCTCCAAACATTTCAATATGGTTATTGACTGATAATTGATTTTAACAATGCTAGTTATACATGATTTTATAATTTATGTTCATATATGGATATTCAAATATTTTTTTGATATATAGACATTTTAAATAGTTAAATTTACGAATTAACAGTATAGTATTTTACATTTTTTACAAATTAAAAATTATTATTTGTATTGAAAAATTGATATAAAATTTAGGTTTTACTTTCTCTGGGAGCAATTGATATAAGAATGGTTTCACTTTTGTCTTTCCTGTAAATTATATTTCATAAAGTTAAATCAAAATTTTAAAATACTTGTTGTATAATGATATTAGAATGTACATTCTTAAAAGGAGTATTAACAAGAATCTTGTATTTTAAAAAAAATATTTTAAAATAGTAAACATAGTTTTTTTTTTAAATGTTCCTTGCTTTTTAAATTGATTTTTATATTAATTTTTTTTTTCAAATACACATTTACATCCCTTTTAAATTTCAATTTTATTTCTAGTTGCAAAATAGGTAAAATATATTGTATCATAGTTAAAGATGTTTGAATAGCTTTGATACCAATCTATTTTGAAATGTGATTGGCAGATATGTACTGATGTATAAAAATCAACATTAGTAAATATTACTAGTGAGTTCATATTGATTTATACCTAAACCAATCACAATAATTCACACGAAAACTACAAAAAAAAAAAAAAAATTAATGTCATTTACGATCAGTTTTTCCTTTTTTTTATTTGTTTAGATATGTTTTATTATTTATATGTATTAATGTGTAATTCGTTTTTAGTTATTGTTTAAAATCGATTTTAATTCACATTTCAATGTACTCTTTCAATTAATTTTGAGTGCACTTTTATAATTGCATTCCAGAGACGAATAATATTTAGACAAAACACAATGCAGTTTTTAATTGTTACTAGAGCTCTAAAATTTAATTAGTACTTTTAAAATTCTATTTTAAAGGGGTATAAATTTTTCTAGCTACATTGTGGAAGAATTTTGCATTTTTTTAAAGAATGAAATTATTTCTTAATTTTTTTGTCATTCTTTATTTCAAATTGAAACAGATGTAATGTTTTTGTATAATTTCATGAAATGATCTTTATGTAAAAAATAATGCCATTTATAATATTTCTTAAGGGTAGAAGTTTTTTTTCTTGATCTTGAATAAACAAATGTAGCGAGTATTTTTTATAGAGGAAAAACATAATTTAATTGAATGTGAAAATGTTCTAATAATGTTTAGTAATTAATTTTAGAGCTTTTTATGACATTTTATTATTTAAAAGCTTATTAGTTTCATTTCTATACTTGTCAATATTTTTTAATGATGAAATTTCTGCATTGTGTTTTGTCAGTAGCAAATATTCCATTGTTTTTAATACTTTGTTTCTGTGCCATAATTAACAATAATGTTGAAATGATCTTGTACTCTATTTCAGAATTGGTTTAAATCTGAATGCATATTTTACAACAGTTAAAAAAAAATTTTTGTCACAAAGTTATTATGAATACAAAAACTTCTAGTGGAATAATTATTTTATGCTATTCAAGATTAATATTAATTGTTATCTATTCCTTGATATCATATGCTTCACAATAATGATTGTGATATAGTTTTTGTATTCATTCAGTTAAGCATGGCTGAAAGGAAAATAAATAAATAAATCCATTTTTATATTTATTATTCTGTATACTTAGAAACATTTTGATGTTTGTATTGCATGGGATTAATGTGTTAAAATTTCATTCATATAGTTCATTATTTCAAAGAGTGTACATTATTTTAACCTGTTAGTATAATGAATAATTCTCCTGAAACCTGTACCTTACTTAACTGTAGATCTAAATATTTGTAAAATTAAATAATTTTTTTTTATTATTTGTACACAACATATAATAATACTCTTACATAAAGCACTGTAAGTGGTAAAATTAGATAATTTTGCTTTTATTTTGTTTATTTAAAAGTTTGATTATTATATTAGGACTTTCTTATGCAGCACCCTTTTTATAAAAGTATGTAGAAATCTATAATAGCATTCTACTTTTTAGTATCCCTAATACCATGTGTGTGCCTTGTCATTATAAACCATTTATCTTGTTTTTCTACCCTTTATATTTAGCATGCCTTATAGTAGTGTTTTGATACAATATATGAATAAAAACCCCTCTCTTCCGTGTAAATAATTTTTTATAACAGACCTTTCAGCCATGTCATTGTATATATTTATTTTGTTGTTAGCTTGTTATGCTAGTGCACTGCATGAAGTGTTGGGATCTGTATATAATTTACATGTTTGGACATGTCCTCTGTGCTGCATGTCCCTCACCTTTTTATAGTTTTTAGTATTAAAACAGCTTTTTATTTTCTCTCTTCACTAAAACATAGAAATAACACTTTTTAATACAGAGAAGCCCGCTTGATCGGCTCATTAATGATTTGAAATATTCACTGGGATTTGGGCATTTTTTCTTTTGTATGTAAATATTTAACTACTTCTTTCTTTGCTTTTTTTCAATATGATTGCCTGGAATATTTATTCAAGAACTTCTTGTTATTACTATCGTAACACAGTGTTTTGGGGTATGTGCAAACACCTTTTTCTAAGCCGTGAAAAACAGATTTGTGCTACAGTTTTCATAATTGTAGGGGAAAATAGCTAATTAAAATACATAGCAATAATTAAACTCATAACACAACCTAAAAAACTTCATAATGTGTATCATAATTCTTTGATCAATATATTTCTTTAAAAACTTGAGTTGCAGGTTCCCCCCCCTCCCCCAGAACTTATTTTTATATATAAGGATTTTTCAATATGATGGATTATAAATAAGAAGTTGGAAATTGCCTAAATTGTTTATTTCATTAATTTAGATTTTCATGAGTTTTCCAGCTTCTATAGAAATAGACTAAGCAGAAAAATTGTACAAATTTGTGAATTATTTTGTCAAGTTATATATCTGTAATATTTTTTATGTTTAAATTACGTATGATAATGAGATATACAGGTAAACACAAAAATAGAATAGTGCCAAATAAAATACATTGAAAATTGATTTTAAAAATATTTATATGGAAAATCTTGTGATATTAAAAAAAAAAACCCATAAATTATCCTTAATTAGTTGGAATATTTGCATAAAAATACAAAATTTTCAACTAACTTAAAAAAACATTAATTAATGATTGACTTGTTAAAAACTAATTTTTTAATCTTCAAAAATGAAAAAAATTTAAATATTATGATTAAGCTACGTATAATTTAATTTTAAAATGTAGATTAGTTGTTTTGAATGATGACTTTAAGCCCAATTTGATTTTAAATTGTCATAAAATTTGTGTCATAGCACTTTTTTTTCATCATCGGGTATTTAATATTTATTTTAAAATTTTCATAAATGTGTTTTACTTTAACTTTGATATTTATGACATTTTAATGAACTCTGTTTTTTTCCCCCACCTTTATGTTTATCCGTATATCTTCTAAAAAAATATGTGAAGGTTTTAGCAATTGCTTCAAGAAAAATTAGTTTAAATTTAAAATAACTAAACATTTCTTCACTTATATTTAACATTACGGTTTGAATTTTAAAAATAATTGAATGTAGAAAACTGTAGTGCACAAATTCCAAAACACCTATGTTATGAATCTGAGACCTGATAAATAAAATTAAAATTGATTTGCCAATGACTTTCTTTAAATTAAGAATGACCAGCAAATTGCATATGACTTTTAATAAACTGGAGTTGATATTGAATAAAACTTAGAAAATAGTTTTAAATATTGATCTATTTCTGTTTTATAAACTAGCTTAATTAAATTTATATTTAAATTTAATGAACGAAAAAGAATCCTGTTCACTGATTCATAAGCAATATTAATTGTTAAAAAAAACAAAAAACACCGCCACTTATATAAGAAGGCATAATTTTTTACTTAACAAATATTTTAATGTTATATGATGCCAAATTACAACTTAATGTTCCGTTTTTATCTCATTTAGCAAAATTTTAAATTTGTTAATTTGATACATAGATCTCAACTAATTTATGATGCAAAATCTTTGGTAATAAATGCACACAAGTTGGTCATCCTGCTTTAAAGCTAGTTTATTTTTGGCATTTGCCTACCTGAAAATTTGCCCAAAAGATAAAATTAATTTAAAGGGGATGAATGAAATACAAAGGATCCATCGGCCATAAGCGGCTACAGAGGACAAGGCCTTTTGTTGACAAAACTGCATGCATAGATATGGTGAGCTGAACTATAATTGTTGCTCTCTTTTTTTATTGTTTCTCTGCGTCGCTTCTTGCCGCTTGCTGTGTCGTGCTGCCCACTCCTGCCCACGAACTGCTGTGCATACTAATTAGCCGCACATGGTCGAGACCTTGATCGGCAAGAAGCGTCCTCGTGATGATGACCTCATTCTGGTATTGGCCCTTACTGCTTTTGCATGAAGCTCTCTTTAGTCCATAAAGCACACTGCAAGGCCAATACAACACTAAAACATTAACCTCTCCCGAGTCATATGCCAGCAGTTTGCTCTCCAAGCAGTCCCCTACCCTTCCTGATTATTTTTTTTTCAATCCATTCACCTTGTGTTCCATTTTTTTCTTTCTTCTTCTTCTAATATACGAAGTATTTCATTAAAGACTTTAGCTCATTCAAATCTATACAAAAGACTTGTTTATCTTTATATGATAATGAAGCTCATCAAGTTTTCATACGACTCCTTTAATAAAATTAAATCAAGTTCTTCCTAGATTCAATGTGTATATATAGCTTCTGCAATCGCAGTAGAGATTAATCTTTTAACAACATGTTCAGGTAGGAGAAATAACAAATATTCCATCTTAAACATCAAATCTTGAATTAAAGTGTCATTCATTACATGAACATCAGTAATAGATATAGCACTAGATTTTGGTGACACGAGTGTAATATACCCCTCCAGCTGTAGACCCTATAAATTGTATTATTAGAGAGCATTAAGACCAAGCATGTGTTCTGTTAAATAAATTTTCATGACTTTGACAAATTTGTGTAAGTCTTTTATGAAACACTGCATTTAATTATTTTTTAAAACAATTGCCTTGTATATTTTTATTATATACATGACCATACTATATAGAAAACAAATCTGTTTTGAAAAAATGATTGAATTTCCTTTTCATATTTTTATGTTAGTTGGGATATTGATTACCTTAAGTTTGTGAATTCTGATGACACATTGTACAAGAGGAACTTCAAAAATTATAAATGATGCAATGTCAATCCAGTAACATCAGTATGTCGTCAAAATTTTGTACATTGCCTAATTTCTTTCATCCCTTAGACAATAACAACTTGGAACCAGGTACTTCTAGAATGTGTCAGCTGCAACTAAAACTAGATTAGTTGACATCACTGGATAATAATAATTTAGCAACAATACAATAGTTAAAAATGCATGGTTACTTAAAGATCTGCAGCTTAACACTTCCATTAAAATATCATGTAAAGAAACTGACAAAAGTTCACTAAAAGGAACTTATCTGTGATACTTAAAGAATGTGAATATCATCAACTTGAAAGTAATTCAGCTTTCCTCCATTAATCATTGAACTAATTAAATTTATCATGAATTTCATTGTAAGAAACGGTTGCATGACAAAAACAGCAAATTAAATCTCAATTAAAAAAATCAGCCTCATTTTATCCTATTCATCATGATATATGTACAACATTATACAGTAATACCTCCTTTTACTGTGCCTTGTTATATTGGGTATATGGATATTCCGCATGTAACTTTTTTTTTTTTTTTAAAGAAGTTTTAAAGTTCCAATGTATGTTTTCAGTATATTGCACTTTTTTTCTTTTGTCTCTTGACATGTGTGGCATAATGAGGCAAACTTTAAAAATAATAATAAATAATAAAAAAAAATTTTAAATGATATTTTGGTTGCTTTTTTTTTTTTTTTTTTTTTAAAGCATAGAGATAGCAAATAAATTTTCCAGTGTTTTACTATATTTGCTTTTTTTCTGTCCAATTTAGGTGAACTTTTCCAATCTACTAAACCTTTTTTTGAGTTGATTGTAGCTTAATTCATTTAAAGTCTCTTAATCTGGAAGGTCTGCATATATATATGGGGGAGGAGGGAGTTGTAATCCAAATTCTTAGTTAATTTTTGTTTAAAAAAATTATAACCAAAATCTAGCTGAGATTCATTAAAAAGAATTCTGATCCCTGTAATTACCTAAGGACTGCTTGGAGAATTTAAAATCCTTTCAATGGCCATATCAATAATGAGATGTTTGTACATACTGACTTATTCTCCCTCCATGGTAATACATACTTTAAAACTAAAAACAGTACTCTTGGTTTTTGCTTGATGTATTAGAAGTTTATTGATATATTAACATTTCAGTAAGTGATTAAACTAACACACTTATATCGTGCTAATTTTTAATGTGTTCTTTAGTTTAAGTAAAATTAATAATTTAATATTTGATGGCAGAATATTTTTTGATTTAACAAATGATGAATTATAAAAATTACTTGTTAGAATTTCTAAAATTATAAGAAATACATAATTGGTGGTTTAAAATAAAAATATATTTTATAAATATGGTCTTGAAAGGGTTTTTATCAATTATGATAGCAGCAGTTTTCAATTTGTAAAAATTTTTAATCTTTTTTGGCAATACAATAAAAGAATCATAGCTGGAAAAGAACACTCAAACTTTTTTTTTTTTTTTTATTAATTGTGTAATATACAGGTAATTTTTTATAATATTTAAAAGCATGTCTACTTTTAATACCACTTTCTGGTCAATAATATTTCTAATATGCATCCTATTCTGTTCCTTTTGACTTTAAAAAAAACCAAGTGGTTTTTTTTTTTTTTTTTTTTTTTTTTAACTACATTTCCAGTGACAATTTATTATTTTTCCCCCATGAAAACAACATTTTCATTTATAAGATCAATAATCCAAGGTAGGTTTGAAAATGAAATTAATATAAACATAAATCACATAAAGATGTTCTCTTTTCAGCTATAGATTTTAAATCTTTTTTTTGTCTAATTTTGTTTTTAAAATTTGACCTTGCAGTGTGCTATTTAGTGATTAGGCAATGATATTAATCAATTGCACTTCATTGGTGGTAAATGGAATGCTCCCCAAATATAACCTTGTTACATTAGAATAAAAATAAAAAACGACTAAGCTTTTATAAATGTATTTTGTTGCTGTATTTTCTAATTTTATTTGGTAATTAAATTTTATCTCCATTATTGCTTTTTTTTTTGTTACAGAGAGCAAGTTTTGATTTTAAAGTTATTTTGCTTTGTAATTTATATATTCTGTTATGTAATGCTTTAGCCTATTTACTCATAAATAAGTTTTATTTTTCAAATAAGCAGTTTAACTTTAAAAAATCAGCTTTATAGTTTTAAATTTTTAATATTTACAATGGTTACTAAATGAAACTGTTTGATAACTAGCATAAATTATGAGTAGTTTTTATTTTTATTTTCCTAAATTACTTGATATATTTTTGGAAAATGAAATTTTCAATTTGTTTTTCTGCTTGTAAAAGATGGAATTAGGTTCAAGCCACTTCGTTTTGTGGAAAGAAATACTGATTTAGAACATATTTTCAAAATTCATAACTTTTTAGATTATATAAAATTTTCAAGAAATTTTTATGCTCATTAAATCTAATTAATATCTTAATATTGAATACTTTTGTCATTTTTTATGACTAAAATCTTGTTTATTTTTCTTTAAAGAAAATTTTATTTAAAAACAAAATTTTATCCCAAAGATAAAAATGAATATTAGTTTAAATAATCCAGGAAATTTCAAAAGGAATAATATCAAAGATTAAAAATGTATTTTTAAATGGCAAAAAAAAAATTCCAATTAAAAAAATTGCGTAGAAAAAATACTGGGAGAGAAATTACATAACTTGTTTGTGGTAATTTAATAATCTAGAACTGGATTCTAAACACCGTCTCTGAGGGAAGAAAATGTGTATTTAATTTTAGTGTTTTCTTTTCCTTGAATAACTGACTTATTAACACTAAAATAATTGTTAAGAGATTAATTTATCACAGCTGATACATTTTATTTCGATATAAATTTTTATCTAAAGATCTGTAGACATTTACTGTATAAAAATATTTAATCTTAATAAAATCATTAATCCTAGATCTCCTTTTTAATTTATTAAAAAATGTATCATCTTTCTTCTAACTTGATTTTTTTTAATCAATTAAAATATTTTTGAATATCATTTTTTTTTTAATTCTCTTTTAACCAAACTGAAATGCATCAATTATACATAAATTTATTCTAAGGATAACAATTTTTCAATTGCAAATCATTCAATAAAAGTTTCAATCAGAATACACTAATGTTCTATTTACTTTCATTGCAGAATGCATGTATTAATAAAGCAAAAAGTAATTTATGTTCTCAAGTATTGCACTACTTTGAATGCATAGTATTTTATTGTCAACTAACACATGTAAATTCATTAATATTAGAATATATCATTTCATTCTTTTTCAAATAATTTTGTAATTTTAGTGTTAGGAAAGGTTGTATACACTGTACATTTATTGAATTTTATTTAAATTTGCCGTACATTTCCGTGTATAAACCGAGAAATTTTAGAACTTTTTCCTAAAGCTAAGTTACGGGGGTTGGCCCATTTTACCAGCTTGGCAACATTTTTGACCTCATGGCGACATGTTTGAATGTTACAGAATGTATATCCCCCCCTCCCTGCTTCGGCTTATATTCTTTTTCTTTCTTTATTTTTTTTCTATTTCAGTTTGAAGAAGAAAAAGCACTCTCTAATACCGCATAGTTTATATGCGGAAATATACGGTATTGGTTTTATTGTAATCTGATAGTACAACTTTTCACACCAGCATTTTTTGTTTTAATGCTGTGCGACTTATAATGCAACTAACATCTCATTTGAAATCAATCTCATTCTAATTCGATTCTTTTATCTCGCTTTGCATTTTTAGTAGTTATTCATTTTTAATAGCTACTACGTTCAATTTTTCTTCGTGAATGTTGAAGGTGGATTGTCTGTAACAACCCTCAAAAATATTAAATGATATATTCAATCGATGGCTGAGGTTATCGAAGATGAATCCACTGGCCAAAAAAAGCTCAATTTGAAGCATCCATTTCTTTAAAGTTCACAACAGTAAAACTTGGTAATATTAATATTTGAATAATATGATAGCACAAGTTTTTAAGAGTAGTACTATCAGATAACATAAAAACTATGTATATAAGTATGAGTAAATTTTCATAACTTATTTTGTATGAAATAGTCTTTTAAGAAATTTTACGGTGATAAAATAAAATGATCTGTATTTTGATATGAAAAAAATTTTGTTAAGAAACCACACACGTGCTTTTCTGCAGACATTTCCTGGAATAGTTCCCTATGCAAAACGAGCTGCAGTTGATAAAAGTGGCCTTCCCGTTTATCAACCAACTGGTGCAGCCTATCAGCAGGCACTTGCCATGCAGGTCCAACAGCCTTGCTCTGGGTGCCTGTCACCTGTAAGTCGTCTTTTTATTTTTTTAAAGAATTTTAGTGTTTTCTTATTTCACGGCAAATATTCCAAGTTTTATTATTTCAGACTTCTGTAAGTATTTGTTACATGTTTATGCTTTTTGTTTTAATGAAAAAGTGCTGTACAAGAATTTTTAAATAAAAATGTATAAATAATTAAATAAATTTACATCAAAATTCACAATTAATTTCAAAAATTATTTTTTTAACTCACTTTAAATTAGATTGATTGTTGTAATCATTACATTGAAAAATGTAAATTCATGTTTTTTTTTTAAATTAATTGTTAGGTATGTTAAGTAATTGTATTCTTTTTATTATTTTGAGAATGAGTATCCTGTTAAAGCATTTTGTGATTACTTTCTTTTATAGATTTTATTTATTTAATATGTTTCAAACTGCAGAATAGAATTCTATTCTCCTTCAAACATGACTGTAATTTTATTTCTATCGTATTTAGACTTTTTTTGTTATATAAAACTCATAGAATACTGTCATTTTATCACTATAATAGTAGTTTCACTATTTTAAAATAGAAAAATATTAAGCAGCATTACCAAAAAGTTTAAAAGATTTTCTTTTAAGTTTTTTGAAAATTAAATGTTGGTATTTTTACTTTTTGTATTATAGAGATCTCAATAATGTTGAATTGTTATCTACTACTTCAGAAAATTTTAATTACTAACAATGACATTAAAAAAAAAGCTTTTTTTTGAAAGATGTATTTTACTGAAATTATTAACTTTATTTAAACTTAAAAATTCTTTTTACTGATACAAACATTTATAATGATTGAAATAATATATGTTGAAAAAAAGTAAATGGTTGATTTAAAATATAGTCTTAATTCTAAGCAAAATATATTCAATATCTTTAATCTTGTCTGTTTCCTGACATTCTAGCAATTTTAAATCTTTTCATAACCATCGTGATTCACTCAAGACATTAATAGTAAAAAAAAAAATTACAAGTTATTTTAACTAAGTTGTTTGCATAGGCTTAAATTTTGTTTTAATGCCACACTTACTATATTAAGAATTTTTTATTGAATAAATTAAATTTGGATTTCTCTTTAAAAAAGGTAATCCAAAAATTATGTACATGGATGCGTTTTCTAATATTTTAATTGAGAGAGAAAATCCTAATTATGTTACATTTTTAAATTTGCTATAATTTTTAGCTCGTGATAAATTTAGGGGCAAGTTACAATACAGAAAAAAGAATTTTTATTTTTATTAGAATTCTTTAATTTTTAGATTTGGACAGTTCATATAACTTTTACTCATGTCATATTTATTATTATCTATTAAATTTTTTTTTTTAATATTATCACCCTCATCATTAAAAGTGTATTTAAATAACCTTTTAAGGAAAGTTAGTTTTAAAATTGCTTATTATTTATATAAAAAAAACTATTATTATTTTAGATATTCTCAAATGATAAGACTGAAATCTATTGATCTTTACCAAATTTGGAAAAATTCAATATTTAGTTCTTTGGAAGTTAAATGTAGTTCTTTAGATAGAAGTTAATTTCATTTCTTCACAGCAAAAGGAAGTGCAAATATATCTTCCTCAGTTATAAAATTAAGTGCACTTAGAGGTATTAATTTCACTTTTAAAGTATTCAAATGTTTTTAAGTGTCAGATCACATGTAGTGGAATCTGTGCTTTATTTATAAAATCGAAAACATAATTAATGCTGTTTTGTATAATTTACTTTGTCATATGTATTTTATGGTATCTCTTTAAAGATTTTATAATGAATTCAAAGTTTATTTTTTTTAACAATCTTTTGTGAGAAGCATTTTTTCCAGCTAGCCAACTATTTAACTGGTATATGATATTATCTAAAAATTTGAAATGAAAATAAACCATATAAATATTAAAAAATACATAAAGTTAAACAGGTGATGAAAAATATTTATCTGATTTATTCTCTTAAGCTCATTTCCAAAAATTATGAAAATAACTTACTACAGTAAGAGTATTTTATTTATATCATTCATGTGAAAATTCAATTGAAATTCCTGTAATTTAAGAACAAAGTATAATAGGTAATCATGTTTGCAGCAAGATAGGAACCAATACATTGAAATATAGAATAGCATTAGAATAAATTTTTTTAGATTTACTTGTACAATTCAAATTTGAGCCTTTTCTGCATTTGAAATTCTTCTACATTTAAAAAGCTAATTTATGATCAAAGCCTCTTATAAACATAAGAAATTAAATCTGCCAATAAAAATTAATATACAGTAGAACCTCTGTAAAGTCGAACTTCAAGGGAGACGCCAAATAATTAGAGTTTTTAGACTTACGCAGATTTTGTAAGGAAATATTCGACTTGTAGAGGTTTAGATTCTTTCTAACTTATTTTGAGTTAGAGAGGTAAAATAAATGAAAATTCAAGTTACAGAGGTAATAAACATGTTTATTTGGTAGAGTTCAAATGAAATCAATAGTAATAAGAATATTTCATAGAATTGGTTATTCTCATACATTGTTTTCTAAGAAAAATGACGTGCATTGTCGGCAAATCTTTATAGTCGGTAACTTATTTTTCTTCGAGCTATAGAGGTAATTAGTTTCAAATGATTGAGTTGTAAAAGTTGTAAAAAGGTTGTAAAATCAAGCATTGCTAATGTTCGAGATACAGAGAGGCCCCATTTTTTTTTTTTCCAGTTACGGTGGGAAAATACATACCAAAATGGCTTGTGGGATTGACTCATTATTTCGACATATAGAGGGTTGAAATTTCGAGTAATAGAGGTTTTGGGGGCTTGAAGGAAGGGAACAAACATTTTTTCGAGTTGTGGATGCTTTTGACATCGAGGTTCGACTTAAAGAGGTTCTACTGCAATATACAGGAAAAAAAAGTATGATCATGGATTAGAATATTCTTGAGTGAAGAAGAAATACAAATTTCTTCTAATACTTATTTGATTAGGGAAGGGGTTTTATCGCAAAGGGAGCTAGGCGAGATTTGTTAGATTTTATGGTGCAATTCATGGTGACCTGTAAAAGACTGACAGCTATCAGTAAAAAATTAATAAAAATGGCTTAAATTGGAAACATACGATGAGACAAATTTAATTATTAACTTTTTTCAATAAGAATTATAAAGAATAAATTATTTTTGATTTATATTTTTTATATCAATTCACCTTAGGGGTGGGTTTTTTTTTTTTTTTTTTTTTTTTTTAAGCATAACATATTTTCCCATTATTCTTTCATTGAAAGCCACCAGTATTTTCAGGGACACCCAATATTTTGGAGCAGTGAGTCAAAAATCTATTAGATTTTGAAGTGAAATTTAAAAGTTTTTGGTTTTTTTTAATGAGTCATGAAGGTTTCCCTCTTGGCCTCTTTTAAGTCAGTGTGTTGTTGATTCTGATGTTTCTCTTCCATGCTGCCCTGCCACACACTCTTTTTCTGCTTGCCTCGCACTTCCTCTTTCACCCACCCTCAGTACCCGTGATGCACACTGCACCTGACACCACAGCCTCTGCCGCCTCTAATTCTTCCTCCGTCGCTTACTGCGATGACAAGGGTCAGGTACAAACACTTCTCTCTCTACAGCGTAGGGGAGGTCCTACCTGGTCAACGCTCTCATGTTAATCATTGTTGCCAACTTCTAGATTTGTCCGTTGTTGCTATCAAATTCTATACTCTTGATGGATGTGGATAAACTTATATGAACCCTGAATTTTATGTTGAAACTATTGTTATAAACCTACCTGTCAACTTTTATGATTCATTAGTTAAAAAATTTTGCTTAAAAGTAGGGTAACAAGACAAACTTTAGTTTTTAGGCAAATATATAAACATACATTAATAAGGTACTGGTAAATTAGAATTTCTAACATAGCCATCCTATTTATTCAAACAGTTCTTGCAATAGTACAACAAAGCATCTCTTCAGACATAGAATGAATCAGTCTTTGAAGCAGTGTCATGATGGCTTACTGTGAGTTTATAACTTTTTATGAATTTCCTACCACTTCGAAAGTCTAAGTTAAAGAAAGAAGGACACTATATTTTACAGCTGAAGTGCTGTGGCGTCTTGCACATCTGCTTATATCAAACTCAATATATACGAAAACTGAGCTTGTGTATATAAATCATTTTAGTATTTTACACTTCAATAAATTGGCAATGTATTTCTGCTGATGAGGCATTCTTTAAATACATTCATATTTCATACATTCATATTTCATTCATATTCATATTTCAAGATATGATCACATTTCCTTAACACAACCATTTTACAGCTGTTAACTCACCATTCTGGCACAACTGCTGTGCTAGTGGCATTAGATAATGTGATCATTTACTGTTCTCCCAAGGAAGGAAATTTTAACACCAAAAAAAATTTTATTACATCTGTGTGAGAATTTTTGTTAATTTATTTTTTTGAATTGCTGTTATATAAGGTTTTTTATTTATTTATAATGTACTGGGAATAACTTTGGATAATGTTAGTAGTTCACTTTAAAAAAATAATAAAACGTACACAATAAGCAAATTTACATTCTGCAAAGATTTTTAGTCGCAAAGATTGTTGCTTCCTGTAAAAGTTACATAGATTAAATAAATTGATCCATATTGCATGCATTATTAAATTAATTTTAATATAAAATCAGCTATATAAATAGAATATATCTGAAATATATTTTATCATGTTAATTTAAAAGAATTGATGTTTAAATGCTAAGTTTTATCATTGTAATAGTGAAAATGTATTGTAAAATGCCATAAAAGTTGACAGGTATTTAAAAAAAAACATATAACGACATTTCAAAACACAATTTACAGATGAAAAACTTCAATGTGTTACTTATATCAGAATTAAATTCAATCTGAAATTGAATTTTGACAGATATGTTAAATTAATATTATTCAAAGTATTTGTTTCAAAAATTTCTTTCGTGTGTGTTTGCAATTTTTATAGAAAATAATTAAGGCATTAATATATACAATAATAATTAAGATAATTATTTATGTTAAGTAGTTGAATATTTCATACTAATAAATAATCAACAAATGGAAACTTTATAATGTTATAAATAATACTGCTACTACTAAAATAATAAATTATTTTTCCTGCTCGGACAATGTGAAGTTTGGCAACTATATTTTCAAAAGGAAAAGAAAGTCTTATGTAATGATTTAAAACTAAATTTCGATTGTATTGCTTTATAAAGTAATAATAAATGTGTAAAGAATTTTCTGAATATTCTCAATCAGCAATGGCTTTTGATAGAAAGAAAAGGTTTCATGCTCTGGCAATGTTTTTAAAATAACAGTGAAATCTTCAAGGTTTTTATAAGGGATTTTAAGAATGTGTATGAACAGTTATTGTTTTTCAACAATTTTCACTAAAACAAATAATCATCCTATTTTTTCTCCGTGGATTGAATGGAACTCACAAGATGCATGCTATTTAAAATAAAACAAAATTTCAATAAAAGGCAAAGAATATTCTTGTATATGACATTCTTTTATAAAAACTGGCACCTACAGGGTATTCAAAAAGTCAAGCAACAAATACTTTTAAAAATTGGGAAAATTTTCGAAACAAACATTAATTGCATATTGTTTTTAATAAAAGGCACCACTATGCTGTCAATTTTTAAGCCATTTGTTTGGTATAATTTTTTATGATTGAGCATTACATTTGATCCCCCCAGTCTTTACTTTTGAGAGCATTACTCTTTCATTTAAGGAGACTTTTTCAAATGTTTGTGAGCAGGGCAAGATAACAATTGTTCCATTTCCTGAACAATAAGAAATGGAAGTGGCTGCACTGAGTTCTAACAAAGTTATGAATGATATGTCACCGACATGAGTGTGAAAGTTATTATCATAATCAACTTATCATATGGGCATTGAAGAAGTTGCATCTTCATCCTTATTATGTTGTTCAAGAAATACCTGATTATTTTTAAGTGATTGTCGGTGATGACTCGGGTTATTTATTGACATCAATGGAGCAGAAAAACTTGATTCTGTGTTTTTATAAGTGAAGCTTCATCTAAAAAAAGTCAACAGTCAAATACACGTATATGGAACTCAGGAAATTGTTGTCGGTATACTATGTCCCCCAGAAGGATAACAGCCAGTTTTTCTTAATTAGACAATATATATAATCTTGTAGAGCGAAATAATCAAGCAGTTTTTAAATTAATGAAAGAGAATTAGTACTTCAACAGGATGGAGCGACCTGTCCTTCTAAAACTCTGGCTCCTTAGTCGTCAGATTTCCTTTTGTGGAGTCACCTAAAAGCACATTTTTATATAAGAAATTCACATTTCATTAATGAATTTAAAAGCCAACATAGAAAATGAGTTATAAAAATAAATTTTCTCACATTATGAAAAGTGGCCTCAAATTTAGAGAAATGCATTTGTGCATATATTCTATTAAAATTATCGCATTTTGAGTATATAATGTGAGGATGTTCAAAGTTTTATCATTTTTGTTTCTCTGAACAACTGATTTCATTCATGTTTGTAGTATTATTCATTTTAGTATATTTTGTAATAAAATATTTTTGCTGAGGTTGCAAGACTGTTTGACCACCTTGTAGATAATATAGCATCTATTTAAATATATTTCTGCAATCTTCTTTGTTACTTATATTTGTTGGATTATTATAATGGTACTTAGTACCATAAATTGCCATTTACTTAAAGTTTAGTAAATAGTACTTCTGACTTGAGTTGGCTTTGAGATGTATGCTGGCCTATTGGCTATTTTATTTCAATTTATCCAATTACATCTCAATAAGCAAAAGAAAAAAGATTGCTTGTGAGTCGGAAAGTAAAAAAAAAAAAATAAAATAAGAGAACCAAATGCTCTTTTTGTCCTCTAATGAAGAAAAACCACTTCAGACATTTCCATTTTGAAGTTCTGTTTTATTTAGGCACTTCCTACTATAAAAATAAGGCAATAAATCTTTAATGTCAGTTCCTATATTTACTTCATGATAATTTCAAAGCCCTTTATAATAAACCCTTTCCTACCAAAAAAAAAAAAAAAATTAAAGGAAAGTTAATTTTACAAATGTAATTATATTTAGCACAAACAAAGAGACAGTAACTGATGTTATTTGAAAATTGTCTTGTTAGAGTCGGTTATCATAATGGTGCACAATGCCGGTTCTTGTATGCTTAATTCACGAACATCCAAATTCACCAATGTTGCTATAACATGAAAGTACCTAATTAACAAATGCACTAACCAATTACTGCTTGGCTATTTCTGTAGCTTGACTCTTCTTTAGTTTCGCTGTCTTTAAGCACTTGCCAGGTAGAACCTCTAGCTATCTCTAGTTGCTCTTTTTTTCACTTCTACAAATCTGTGCTTTTAATGACTATTTTCCTAAACTTGATCTTTTCTAGCTCACTTCATTAAAACTTAAAATTGGTTCATGTTTGTATACTATATTTTTTAATTTTTAATGTTATAACATTTAGTTTATTAAATTTTCTTTCTTGATGTAATAGTAATGTTTGTGTATGATTTTCAGTTGCTGGACACCCTGCCTCTGTGCCGAGATTTTAAGTCCGGGCTGTGTAAAAGGCCACAGTGTCGCTATGTTCACCTTTTAGAAGGTATAGTTTTCTAAATTTGATAAACTACCTATTTTGTAGAATTAATATTTGTCTTATCTTAGGCAGCATTGAAATTACTTCATTATCATAAGTTAAAAAATGTTCTCTCTATTCAACACTTTTTGTGACACAACCAACCGGCAATTATATATATATATATATATTTAAACTTATGAAAAATATTGTTTCAATTAATTGTTGGTCACAGAATTTATAGAAAGCACATTACATGAAAAGTTCATTTCACTTTCTCCATTTTAAAGATTGATTAAAATGTATTTAAAAAATATAGTTTGTTGTAATAATCAATTTAAAATTATGCATCATATAGATGCGCTTTTATAGATACCACAAGAGATATTTTAAAAAAAAAAGGAAATCTAAAGTTTAAATAAATAAATAAAGAAAAGAAATTAATTTAATAACAAAAGAAATCAGTGGAATAAACTTATATTAATTACACATTCATTGTGATATGCTGTTCCTTTTCATTGATATCCTTTAATAAAAACTGCATTTATAAAAGAGAAATTTTTTTTTTTTTGTTTGTTTCATGTTCTTCTTTGGTAATAAAATCATGGATTCCTCATCAGTATATTATGTACCTCTGTGTAAAATAAAAAAAGTAATAATTAAAAGAAATTGAACAATAGTATGAAACAATAACGGGACATTGATAAGTAATACATACGCTACTTATCCAAAGTGAAAACCATAAATATCATTTGATAAATAAAATGACCACTCCTGATGAGCTGATTTTGATTATGGGACATTTTTGTTGCTATTAATATATCAAGGTTTGCTATATTATATCCAAGTACTCATGAAGGTGATATTTAGAAATAATTTGGTAAAAAATGAAGTTATGTGTTCTGTCGGTGGTCATAGATACAATTCATACTACTATAAAATATTGCATGCACATATGAGTTGCCTAAGTTCAGATTATGAATTTTCCATATGAACTTCATAATCAAGGCCATGAACAGCTAAATCTCTGGTTAAGAACCTGAATTAAATAATAATGGATTATTTTCTATATGTTCTGAACGATTAATTTTGTTGCAGATTATGTAGAGGTACTGGATGGAAAAGTGACAGTTTGTCGTGATGCTGTGAAGGGGAAGTGCAGTCGTCCCCTCTGCAAGTACTACCACATACCTCTGCCCACTCCGTTCATGAACAGCGTACTGTGACCAGGATTTCTAACTATTCTAAAGATATTTTTTGTTTTCTCTTTTCTTTTTCCACAAGTGTCGTCTTCAACTGAACGATCCTTCTGTGATAAACAGATTTATTTTCTTGCAACTTAACAGTGACTTGCAGACACTAGTCAATCGCTGGAGCAAGCAGTCACTTGGATGTGCCATCACTTCTTTGGGAAAAAACTTCATAAACACAAATTGGTCCATTTACGTGACATGAAATCGAAATTTGAGAATCATACTTTGTTTCTTTTTTGCTTGTTGAATTTTCAGATGATTATTATCCTTCACGAATGATGAGTTGAAAAGATTTTTTTTTTCCTCGTCCAAAGTGAATGTTGAATCTAAATAACTTGTGTGTTTTATTCTTTATTATATTTTCTTTGTACAGTCAATATTTTATTTCCATAGTATAAAAATTTCTACATGCAATTATATGGATTTTAAGCTCCAATTTTTTGTTTTGCTTTTTGTTATAAATTACTAATGTTTGTTTTGTAGCTGTGTTAAAATATATTTCTTTTTTAAATAAAAGTTAGAAAATGATACTCGTAAATGAAAACTAATGTTCCTAGATATATTTTTCTCCTTCATGGATATTTGTGCAGTAGAATTTTATTAGATGTTAAAAAATTGTTGAAATATTAATTATTTAAATTTTTTTAATGTTGCACTTAAATATTTTAAACATATAATTTAGTTTTTCTTAAACTGATTTTTTTAAAAAGAATTTTAAAGTTCATCTCATTTTAAATCATAGTTGATGGATTAATCAACATTTTTATGTGATTATTTTAAAAATTCAGCTGCATGGTGTGCAATATTAAATTTATTGAAATTGTTTATAATTTTAAAAAAGAATTCTCTGCAAATGTGTGATGAAAAAATTATGTGCATTTGTACTAGTCTTTAATATTTATCATTATGAAATTTGAATTTATAAAATGAAATGAGTGAGTAATAATCATTTTTTTTTTTTTTTTAAAGAGAAACAGAATTTCAGTTGCTTTTTTTTATATATTCCATATCAAAGTTAGAACATTGTTTACGAGAAATTATTTTTCACACAGCTACAATTTCACTTTAAAATTTCCTTAAAAATTGTAGGATATATTGTATTTTTTATTCTAGTAACCTGTGCTTTGTATGTCATAAGAATAATGTAAAAATTAATTTATATTAAAAAAAAACAAAAATTTATTAAAATGTTATCATCAGTTATCAAAAACGTATAAGATGAGAAATATTTTTATTTTATATCCTATAATGAAATATACATAGATTAATTTTTATTGCTTTTAAAAAATTATTAAGTTTATTATTAATGATTTAAATTTCATTAGATTAAGCACAGGCTTAAATAAGTTTTTTTTTTTTTTTTGTAAAATTGTTATTCATCTATTCTTAAATTAAAACAGAAAACTTGTCACTTTTGACGATTTTAACATAATTTATACAGCTCTTTTAAGTGTAAGATAAATCTGTTAGAAAGTTTTCACTTTTCTGTTCGCATTTAAAACAATAATAATAATTTTTCAATGTTTGAATTGTATAACTATTATGAGATTTTTGTTTCTTTAAAGATGTGTCATTTATTATTTTTGTTTATAATGTTTGTTGTAGTTAATATTTTATTGTTTTGTCTTTGAAAAATGTGAGTTCATTTTTATTTGAATGTTTTCAAGAACATGATAGTTATAGTACTACATGTAATCATCCAAATAGGTACCATGTATTTGCAGCAGGGACCAATAATAGTTATAATAGTAAAAAAAAATTTTTCTATAGGATTTTTATCATTTTATATTTGTTTAATTTAAAATATAAAATCATTTTGTAATCGATTGGTTTTTTTTAACAGTTCAAAAATATATAAAATCGATTAAAATTTGTAGGTAATTTTTTTTTTCTGTATTAGATAAGAAGCCTATACTATGATAAGCCTATACTATGACACTAAAAGTTGCAAATTTGTTTAATTTGATGTTATTGTAGAATTAGATTATAGGAATTTCATCAAATATGCTAGTATTAAAAAAAAAATTTAAAAATGCCTTATAAATTCTGTAAAAATTACTTGTTATTAATATTGTTATAAAATTAATTTTAAATTTTAAATATTTATTTAGAAATAAAAGTTTTGCTTTAAAAACACAATATTGTAAAAAGAATGAAGTTTATATAGAATATACAATGAATAATTTCATGCAAAAATAAATTTAAAATATAAGTAACAGTTTTTGTAATAAACAGTTATATTTTTAAATGTTTTGGGTTTGTGTATACTATAAAAAAAATATATTAATTCAATTGTTATGCAAAATATATGTTATAAATTATTTTTTCTTTTAATTTTTCTCTAAATCTGTTTAATGTAAATGTTTTGATTCCATCCTTGGTCAGAACACTTGACTTGCTTGCATTATTGAGCAAGGACTACCAATAGCCTTTCCCCTGCTGCACATATTCCTTGCACCTTTTTCCTCCTACCAAATTTTGAACTAATTCTTAGCAAACAGGACTTGTGCACAAGAGTGCACTGAGCATTTAACATTAACAACATAAAATATGCAATAACATTTTGACTTAAATATGTGTTTTTTGGAGAGAAAAAAAAATTAGTAGTTTTTATATGCGAGACGTTGCTGGCAAGCAGAGGTGATGGAACTTTTTAATGAGGCCAACTGAATGATATCCAACAGCCCAGAAGTATGAGACTTCATACTGCCTTCTTTGTATGATAGTTATATCTACTTATGCAACTTTCCTACCTTTTTAATGCACACCCTTAGATGTCTTAGCTTGGCAGGTCTCTGGCTATAAATCCCTGCATAAATTTACTTATAATAGGTCAAACATAGTTGCCAACTTGTAAAGATTGCCCAATATTCCTGCATTCATTTTTCTACATATTCGGAGATGTATGTAACATTTTAAGAAAATTAAAAGAAAGATAGTCATTTCAAAATGCCACTCAATAAACCAATTAAAATATATTTTGTAAAAGGTGATTTTCATTTCTGGTTTTGATTTTGTTATTCTGTTGAAATCGAAACTTTTGAAGATGATGTATTTATTTCAATTTGGAAATATATATTCATTTTTACTTCTGTGTATAATTTTTATAAAGTAATTAAATATGCTAACTAAAATGCACTAAAACTTAATAAGATTTCAAAGTCCTATTGAAACAAATTAAAATGGTTAAATAAGAATAAACAAGAAATTAAAATATTTAATAAATCCAGAAGTCAAAAGATGCCTGATTGTAATTTAATTTTGTAATGATATCATAATCTAACGGTTGGCAACTAAGGTTGACATAAAATGTACTGTACAAAATGCCTGTACTCAAAGTATGTCAATATTTATTAAAAGATTAAATTTCGTACTAATTCGTTATGAAATTTATTTGACTTGATAAAATTTAATTTCTAAATTGCAAAATATTAATATAATAAAAGATAAAAAGTAAATGATTTTTTTTTTAAATTAGCAAAATTGTGTGAATGCGTAATTATCTAAAGAGTGTATTCATTAAAATGTATTCTTAAGTTCCTGAATTTTTACAAAATGTAAAATATCTTTTCTTTATTATCTTGTGAATTGTTGCAAACCTTTCATCTAAGTAAATTCTTGATATTAAAAGTTAGCATGAAACTTTTTTTTTAATTTGGACTCAAACAGAAATGTTTCATTCTTTAAAAAAAATTGAATAAGTCAGATGAGGAAGCCATTAAAAATGAGACCTTAGAACCTGTTACAGCTTTGACATCCACTTTGCACTCTATTCAATGTAATCTTTGCAAGCAACAATTTGTTTAAAGTTTTCCATTTGAATAATGTCTCTGTCTGCAAATGTCACTCGTATTTGTTCAACAGTATACAGAAATTTCTGTACAAAAGAAAAGAAAAAAAAAAAAAAAAAAAAACTCTGTATACTGAAAAACATTCAAGGACATGAACTTAAAAAAAATCAGTGTTGAATACAAGTTGCAATTTTTAATTGTTTATTCATTAAAGAATATTTTTAATAATGTTTTGTATTTGTACTATTATTTTATTACAAGCAGCATATGCTTGTGGTAAAAAAAGAAAAAAAAAAGTAAATCTAACTTGCTGTGTCAGTTTCATTTTCGATTTACAATGAAAAAGCATTTTATTAAAAGTCTATTGTAGAAGAGACGTCTGTTATCACCGTAACTGTCCGGTGATTTGAAAATGATATATATCTATATATATGTATATTGTATAAGAAAAATTGTTATATATATATATATATAAGCTTTTTTCAGTATAATTTTCATGACAGACTACAAGAATTTCAAACCACAACCTGAAAGATTTCTTTTTATAATGCTGAACTTAGCAGATGTTAGAAGAAATGGATGATAATGCAAAATCACAGTAATATGTTGGACTTATTTCAAAGAGACTGATTGAAAATATTTTAACATTGGAAGTTGTATTTGATAAATATTATTGACTTTCTAAAGAATCTTTTTTCACTTTTAATCCTATAAAAATGTAGTCTTACAAATCTCATTTATCTAATATTTTAAAATGTGAATAAGTCTGCGGTGTTGTTATGATAAACTAAATATATATAATAAATTCAACTCGATAGTCTGAACCTAAATTAATTATTTAAATTTATAATACTTTTAAAAATGCGTTACATTTCATATCAAAATAGCGTAAGAAGAAATGGCTTTTGTGATGGTCAAGAAAAAAACCAAATTTATTTATACTTAAATTTATTAAAATTTCTGAAATATTTCCTCTTTTATATTTTTTATTATTTTCATTGAATTTGATCCTTACAATAAATGTAAACCACATTAAATGTTTCAATTTAGCTGTTATGATAAAAAAAAAAAAAAAAATTAGCAATTCCAAATTGAAAATTTTTATCGCATAGTCACCGAAATTAGAATGGCTTCATCAATATTCTACTTGAAAATTTATTAACATAAATATAGAGATATGTGTTTATTGCTGTTAATGAAAAATCAAGAGATGTTTATATGTCTTAATAAAACAAAACTAATTAACATTTTACTGTGATCTTAAAAATTTCAAAGTGTTATTTATAGGAAGGATAAGACTGCCTTTAAATTATTTAAAAATAAATCAAAGAAAAAACAAAATTTTTTTCTCTTGTGTAAATATTAATTTTGAGTATTTTACAGCAAAAACTTATAAAAATAATTTAACACTAAATAAAAATTTTTCCTGCAGGAATTAAGTGTTGAAAAGTAAATGTTCAACATCTTTAATTTAATTCTGCTTGCATTTGAGATAATCTGAAATTATTTTTGATTCATACTACATTGCGATGAATTTTCAAAATATTTTACTATTATAAGGTTCTTGCAACCCATCCTGCTCATTAAATCTTAATTGTATGAAGAATTGCTTTTTTTATTTGAAAAACGTCTTACAAATATATAATATTTATAAAATCAAAAATACACCACCCTACTATTTCAAAAAATTACATAAATAATAATGAAAATCACAATTTGAGAAATAAGCACATTTTATTAAATAAATGTAAGAATTAAATAATAAGTTTTGAATAATAAAATAATAAATGCTTTTTAATCATGAAATTACTTTTAGCTGCAAGCCTGGAGCAGAAATACTGCAGAAACACTACTCGATTCAAAAAGAAGTTATGTTTCCCTACTTTAGAGTGCAATAATTTAGAGGCAGTCTGGATTGTTAATTGAAATTGTTGTTGAGCGATTTTGAAAGCAGCATTTTTTAGGCTCTCGACAGCCACATTGTATAGACTATTATGGATCTCTATTACAACATGTCTGCAGTAAAATCCTAAATAAACATATACATGTATGTCTTGTGAAAAACTGCTCTTACTTTGCAGTACCTTTATATAACAAAAGAGCACTGCTTTTTTGCAGGGCACTTTCAAAGATGTTTCAATTCCTCATCAAAGTATTGTTAATGATATGCATAAGACGTGTGTGACATATATATATATAATAAATCTGTGCTGTTTGTAGTGAACTATAATGTTGTTTTTGTTGTTCTGTTGCTCAAAATTTTCTTTATCTAACCCATTATTGAAGTTGCTATCCCCCCATTGGAAGTGAATGGAGGCATTTTTCAATAGCTATTTTGACTTCTAAAGGATATTTTAAATTTAAAAAAAAGACATAGTTGCCAGCATCTACGATTTATCTCCTCGTGTTACGAAATACTATTTTGAATAGTTAAAATAACAAATTCTCAAATGTACTAAAATGCATCCAAATGATATAATTAAAATGGAGTGGATGAAATGCCCGTGAATTTTATGTGAATATTTGTTAAATTTTTGTTTGTATGCATGTCATTATTCTATGAAATAGTTTGTTAAAACTGTTGAATGCATAAATTGATTTAATAAAACAAGTATCGTTTAAGCAAAATTAAAACATTTAGATTTGTTTAAGAGTTCTTGAATTCTATTGAGGACTCCTCCATTTTCTAGTGTTGGAACAGTCTGATGCTTGGCAACTACGTATGCACACACACATACAGACAAGGGTTTAAAATGCTTTCTATATATTTGAAATTTTAATTATAGTATAAAAGAACACATGTTAATGTACTTCGTGAAAAGTTGCTCTTTAAATATTACTTACTTTTATAATTTATTAAAAAAAATATCTCCAAAATGTTTTGCAAAAAAAGAATATTTAAATGTGCAATTTTCTCTTTCACCACTACTGGGAGTTGAATCAAAAGATGTTTCAAAATGTATGTCATATATGTTATTTTGTTACTGATACAATTACAATGAATTCTATCATGTTTTTAGATCGTAGAAAGTGTATTTTTTTTATTATTATAACATTAATTTTTAAAAAAATAAAATTTGATGTGTTTCATGTTGACTCTTTATTTTCTACCCATTCATTGACTCATTTAAACATTAAGCATGTTTGGTAGTAGAAGGATCTTGAAAATTGAATTTGTTGTTCATTGCAGCGAAACACCCATTTATATCACATTCTTTGAGAATTTTTTCGAATTGCCGAAACAGTACAACTATCACCACACATCTCGTATAAAAATTGGTATGATTTATAATAAACAAAAAAGAATTTTTGAAAATCTCGCAATGTGTTAAGGGGAAAAAAATTACAAATGAATGTCTATAATTTTTTCAACCAAAGTGAAAAGAAAATATAATCTAAAATTTAAAAAGTTAGATTCATATGAACGTCAATATCTCGTTGTGTTAAATGGAAGAATTATTTTGTTTGTAATATGGAAATCCTCGAATCTGGTGTCGAACCCAAAAATGAGATCTCAAACCTTGTAGGAAATGTACATGATGAAATCTGTTATTCAAAACTCCCAGTCATTGTTTTGTTATGAATTCCACTGTTATTGGAGATGTTTCATTTTTAAATCAACTTCTTGATGTTCGTAGGTATGTAACGTAAAATTCTATAAATAATTGTTACATAACTTGGCCCACCAAAATAATTTCTCCCCTTAATTTATGATGGGGTTTTGTTTTAGAATGAAAAAATGGGAAAATCATTCAAATTCCAATAAGCCTTTTAACTGTGAACTAATAATGAAATTAATTTACTTTATTCTTAAAAATAAGTTCCTCACATTACACACTTTACTATCTAAGAAAATACACGCTGCATTTTATTTAAGATAAGTTCTATACTTACAAATTTTAAGAACGACTATGTCAGTAAAACCCATTTTCATATGAAAGTATTCCTACCATCGGTAAAGTTCACTCGGAATTACTTTTAAGTGTTCAAAAGTTTTCCCATACAGAATTTTTCAAGGCTTTGAATCGATTCATAAACTTGTTTCAGTCATTAATAAGAAATACACCGAATGAAATGTGGACGCATTTAATATTTATTCAATTAGTTATTGAACACTGTTATAGTACAACATTGTACATATCATTAACAATAATTGTCATAAAAGTGTCATTTACATGAAACTGCACAATTAAAAGATATAAAATACAATTTAAAGATTTTTTTCAAATGCCACATATCAAAAGTTCATAATTGCATCATCATAAAAAATGTCCTATACAGAAATTTTCTTTAAACTTTCATATGAGAAAACTATCTTATAATTAGAATGTACTTTTAAGGCAATCAAATGAAATCTTACAATTACAGTACAACACAAACTTGTAATTCGAAAACATTGATAGGGAAGTATACAGAAACAAATTAGAAAAAATCGGTACTTACGTATTAACGCCGCCACCGCAGCTATAGATTTGGCGGTTTTTAGTGCTGCCAATCTACACTTAAAATTTTTTGTGACAAATCATAAAAAATATAAAACGCTTTATTTAAAATCAAACACTTTATTTAAAAACAAAGTAGTCAAGCGGATTTCGATGGAAAATGGCCGATATAGAGTTTAACATAAATTGAAAACAGTCTCTATTTTGGCGCATTATCGCAACTTTTCGCGGTGGCTTTAATACGTAAGTACTGAAAGATTTTTTCTTTCAAACATTTGCTATTATTATTTTAATTAATCTTAATTTTTTCAAAATAATAAAACACCATGAGCTAAACTTCTTCCCGACCGATGATCTCACATCCCCTGTGAGTCCGTCCTTGCATGAGCAGGGCATTATTGATGTTAATAACGCTATGGACACAACTAGTGACTGTCATAGCAGAGCAACTCGGTAACACCGAGTTCCTGCTAAATCACCCGGCACCCAGACGCCTCAGTGACCCAACCCTTGAACATTACCTCTTTTTCGAGGAGCTACTGAAGGAAGCGGCCACTTTGATGGACAAGGTCCATAAATCTTCAAGCGCCGCACAAAACGAGAGGTCTCCCTCCTGGGAAAAACCTCCATGCAAGTGGAGGAATGTAGTAGGCGCATCCGCGCCATTTGTTCATACGCCGGAGTTCCGGCCTCCCTTCCAATCATCAAAAAAGGAACTCATCGAGATGAGGCAGAGGAAAGACCTCGAGATCCTCACCAAAGATGTTGAGTCCAGAGCAGCCAAAGTTACTGAAGAGCATCAGTGCTAAATTATCTGGAAATTTTTAAAAAGTAATTGTCGAAAATGAAACTGAATACAGGACCCTTGCTTCCATTCTGGAAAGTGATGGTACCCCCCTTTAAGACACTGATGCTACAAAAAGGACCGGCCCGTGAAGGTCGTTATCAAAGGTCTCCCTGGTCAGAAAGATGTTGAAGATGTAGAGGACGAGCACTTCAGTTCCCA
>BPLR01019923.1:0-44961 GCA_021605095.1 Caerostris extrusa
TACTTTTATATATATAGCCGGCATACGTTGTGATACTAAAAAAAAAAAATGTTAATAGAAAATTACATATAATATATTATAATATTTAAATATATTCTCAATGTTCCAATATATCTATGCTCATTTTCATGGATATCGTTTGAACGCTTTATAAGATGCAATGCTGCAGCACCATCTGGTGGCAAGTAACAATAAATGGAGAGCGCGAACCTATTTTCCGTACTCTAGTACATATTATTACGCAATTTTCATAGCGATTGGTTGAATGGTATAAAAATTGATCTGGTGGAGAGAACTTACTTGTTACCCACATCTCCATCTGGTGGAGACACTTATTACTTACATCTCCATCTGGTGGAGACTTACAATAAAGGGATAGCATAAAAATATTCTCCATGTTCTTTTGTCAAACACACACAAAAAATTTCTTAAAAATCGGTCCAGCCGTTCAGTGACAAACACATGTATTAAAATAATTCTGTTATATTTTAAAGAAGCCTAACATTCTTATACTATGGAACTTTTTCCTTATACCTGGATTTACTATAAAATTATTGGTTTACAGAAAGTTTTTATTGCAGATCTCTAAACCAAATCATTCCATCAGATTTACGTCAATGCTGAGGTGTCATAAAAGCTTCGATTTGGCCAGAAATGACCGGTATTGGCAATGTGTTTATAACGTTGACCCACAATAAGGATTCACGAAGAATAGATCGCATAAAAAGGTATAGATTAAAGAGAGTAGTGAAAATTAATTAGAATGACTATCAAAATTTGTAAATTAAGATTATATAACTTATTTAGTTGCAGCTAGAATATAAAATGCTATTAAAAGTTCAAATTAATTTACAGATTTTAAAGATTAATTTATTAAAAATTCATTTATGCATCATTTTTATGTATAGGCTTCAAGATTGCTTATGTGCTTATAAAATTAGGAAACTTTTGCTAATAATGTTAGACTGCATTAAATGCGAAATCATCTCAAATCTAATTTATATATTTTAAAGCAAAAGCTAAATATGACTTCATTGCTCAAAAACATGGTGCTACAGATTAAAAAGCGCTTCATAAATTCGGCTGTTTCTTAGTTTTACAGTAGTAAACATATTTTTTTGACATAAATTGAAATTAATTAAAATGATATAAAATTTATAAATCAAAAGCTGGGTATATAGCATACTACAAGTATGCAACTAGAATATAAAAATGTTGCTCAAAAATTCAAATAAAAGATTAATTTATTAAAAATTTATTTATGTATAATTTTTTATAAAACCATTGCTATAAACTATTTTATTCAAGATTGCTTATGTGTTTATAAAAGTGAGGAAACTTTGCTGTAATAATATCATACTACATTAAATGCGAAATCGTCTAATATAATTTATATATTTCACTTTTCAACTAAATATGATTTCATTACTCCAATAGTATTGTACATTATTATACAATATTAAATATTAAAAATTGATATTATAAATTAACATATATTAAAAATTGCTTTATAAATTCAATATGTAGTTCTACAGTCATTAAATATATTTTTGATGCTAAATTGAAATTAATTAGAATAGAAACATAAAATTTATAAATTAAAAACGATACTCTTATACTAGAAAGTATGCAACTAGAATATAAAAATCTTCTTCAAAAGTTCAAAATATAAGATTAATTTATTAAAAATTTATTTATGTATAATTTTTTATAAACCGTACTACCTATAACTATTTTATCCAAGATTGCTTATGTGTTTATAAAATTAAGAGCTTTGTAATAATATCATACTACATTAAATGCGAAATCGTCTAATATAATTTATGATATTTCACTTTCAGCTAATATCAATTTCATTACTCAATAGTGTGTACATTATTATACAATATTAAATATTAAAAAATTATTATAAATTAACATATTAAAAATTGCTTTATAGTAACTCAATATGTAGTTCTACAGTCGTAAATATATTTTTGATGTAAATTGAAATTAATTAGAAATGACATAAAATTTATAAATTAAACGATACTTATACTACAAGTATGCAACTAGAATATAAAAATCTTCTTCAAAGTTCAAAATATAAGATTAATTTATTATAAATTTATTTGTGCAACATTTTTTATAAAAGCACTTTATAATTATTTTATTCATAAGTGGATTGCTTATATGCTTTATGAATTAAAAGCTTGCAATAATATAATAGTACATTAAATGCGATCTAATATAATCTAATTTATATATTTCACTTTTATGATTTCATTACTTAAAAGCATCAAACTACACATTAAAAATTGTTTAATAAATTCAATGTGAAGTTTTTACGGTAGTAAATGTCCCATTTTTGATGTAAATTGAAATTAATTAGAATGACATAAAATTTATAAATTAAAAACGTTTGTAATTCTACAAGTATGGAACTAAACTTTCAAAAATGTTTTTCCACTGGGTTTTTCCAAATATAAAAATTAATTTATTAAAAATTTAGTTATGTAACATTTTTATAATTAATTAGAATGGCATAAAAAATTCAATATGTTAAAAAGTATGCAACTAGAATATAAAAATGTTGTTCAAAATAGATGATTAATTTATTAAAAATGTATTTATGTACCATTTAAAAAAAAAAAAAAAACCCACTGCCTTTAATTATTTTATTCAAGACTGCTTATGTGCCATATAAAATTAGAGCTTGTAATAATATCATACTACATTAAATTCATTTAGCCACTCATCTAAATATGATTTCGTTACTAAAAAGTATCGTATTACATAATAAAATTGCTTAATAAATTCAACTTTGCTGATTTTTACAAAGTAGTAGTATATATTTTTTTGATGCAAAAATATTATCTTTTATTTGAAAATTGAAAAGTCGTATCTAAGAAAAATAAATACTTTTTCACTTTTTGTTGCTCATACTTCATTGTTTATTGGCTCAGTTATGGGTCATTCAATTATTATGGGCTGGTATCATGAAACTGCTCATTGTAGCCTATTTAAAAAGTCAAGGTGGGAGTAAGGGTAAGGCGTTGTCCATATAAGGAGTGAAGTTGCTCACGAAATGCATACTAAATTAAAGTATTGATGGAGAGTATACAATAATATTCGGCGTTAGTTGTTCGTTTACTAAAAAATTCTGAAAAAAGGGTAAAACTTATGTATCAACCTGTTGTACCCATAGTTGCATAACAACCACAATTACTTTTCGCGTTTACGCAAAATGTTCACCTTTTAAATTTCTTTTGTTTTGTAAACTTTGTAAAATAGAAAATTGCCAGTTGATATTTAAAGATGAAATAATCGGGATTTATTTTGATTTGGAAGTCAGAAGAAGTCATGGACTTTTCTTTTAAAAATTTTCTTTATTTTATAATTTTGTTTTTTCAATTTTTAATCAGATTTCTGTTGAATATTTGTATATTTCATGATTGTGCACTAATTTTTACAAATTAAATCTTTTTTTCGAACTTTTTCTTTGTTTTTTGATGGTAAGAATCACGACATTCAAAGGTTTAAGGGAGCAAAGCCATGAAGACAGAAAAGAAAATAATTGGCTTTTTCATCTTTTGTTTCTAATAATGCCCTGTCTGGTAGACCCACAGAGATCACTACAATGCAGTAAAAGTGATCATTCAAGTCAAAATGGCTAATGCAGTGAGAGAATTCAGGTCATACATTAAGTTAATACATAAAAAAAAAAAACTGGATTTGTCGTCACAAACTCATATGCACAACAGGATTTTATTATCATTATTTATTTTAATTTATTTATTATTTCTAAATTGAATTATTTATTTATTTGTTATGTTAAAAAAAAATACCTTTCGTTTTTTATACCAGTTGTTCTAGTCCTTAATTTAAAACCATAAACAAACAAATTTTAAAAATATTATTAATAGAATTTTATTAGTTTTTTTTAAAGAAAAGAATAAAAATCACAAGATATACTGAATACTGTTCTGTGATTTTACCAAAATTATTTATGAAGAATTCAAAAGAGGAGAGAGAGAAAGAGAGAGATTGTCATAATATTGACTGTGTGGTGAAAACCAGGTATTTTTATATATTAAAAGTCGTTGCTATGAAAGCTTGAGTAAATTTGATCAATTTTAGGTAAAACTTTGCGCTTAAATGCATTTAAACCAATTTTCTTTATGTTACAGCTCAAAAATTTTCCTAGCAATTTGAATATATATTTAAACATATCATTAAATATATCATCTAATTAAACAGGAAAAAGGAACTAAATTTAATCGGTTAAAGATCTATTCGGATGGTTTTCTTTATTGCTTTTGTTTTAAATAAATGTAACAAAAGTAAAATAGCAGTGAAGCAATTTGAAACACAAGCACTGCTGCCTACAAAGCTAGGAGTATACAAATCTAAAGTTGCGTGTCATAAATTAATCGAAGGAAGTTTGTTTTTGAAGAAGAAGCTGTTATGTTTCCAAATTCATTAGATGAGGAAACTGTTAGGTTTATGGATTTATCAAAAATTAAATGAAATAAAATGTTGCCAAACATAGTAAAATAAATGTTGGATTTAAATGAAAATAAAAATTATTCGCGTTTAGAAATAAAAAGTTTCCTTTTCTTAAAATAATGTTCAAATATTTATGGTTTGATATTTTCCTGCTATATTTGCAAATTAAATTTAATAAAGGTAATAATCATATTAGCTATTTTTGGTGATATTTTGCTAAAAGTTAAAAAATGTAAAATTAAATCTTCGTTTATTTAATATTAAGATGTGTCTTAAGTATAACCCAAACATTTTTTTTATTTCCAATCGCAAAAGAAAGGACAAACTCTTACGAGACACACGCAAAGAAGAAGAAAAAAAGTCAATATCTCATCACCAAAAAGTTCTAGTGCTCTAATATCTTTTCACTTCTGGGTCATCCAGGCACCCTGCTATATGGTATAGTGCCTGTCCATGATCTCGTCTTTCCTACAGAGCTGGCAATTTGAGATATCAAAAATGCCAATAGAGTGCAGATGGCTCGCCAAACAGGCATGCCTCACTGAAAGTCTAAATTCCGCTAGAGCTTTTACACGAGTTTTGTCCGAAATACTACTGTGTCCAAAAGTAAGACAAATTTGCAATTTAAATTTCGGGTATATGGTATTTCAAATTTTTCCTTTTTTAGGTTGTTGGCACTGTCCTTGACACGTGTGTGAAAGTTTACGTCAAAATATTCATTAGTGTTTGAATTACGCTTGGTTTTGTGAGATGCTAAAACTGCTTCCCCCGGCGATATTTGAAATGTCTGAATTAATTGCGCAAGAACTTGCGTTACATTTTGTTTGCGGAAACGTATAGAATGTTGCAGAAGGTATTCGGTGAGTATTCCTATATCGGAAAGAAATGTTTAGATGCGGTATAAGCAGTTCAAAGAAAGCAGAGAATGGGTTGAAGACGAAGAGCCCCTCTGGTCGCCCACCAACCTTAACTGACGAAGCTCACGTCCAAAATTAAAGATTCGGTGCTTGCAAACCGTCAATTTACAATTAGACCTTACTGATGGTGTTGGATTTTCCAAATTCCATTTAAAAAGATGTTTTGGGCCTCAAACGCGTCAAATCTTGATTGGTACCGAAAACACTAAATGCGCCAGCTCATTTACTCACTGCATTGATTCTTCGTGACTTTTTCGCCCAAAATGAAACCCATATCGTTCTACAACCACCGTATTCACTTAATTTAGCATCGTGCAACTTCTGGTTATTCCCTAAACTCAAAAGACTACTCCGGGGACACCGTTTTGAGTCGATTAAAAAGAGACATTTAAAAATTACAGGAATCAGTTTTAGCATCTCACAAAATTAAACGTAACTCCAGCACTAATGAATATTTTGACGTAAAATTTCACACAGATGTCAAGGACAGTGCCAACAACCAAAAAAAGAAAAAAAAATTGAAATACCATATACCTGGGAAATTTAAATTGAAAAACTGTTCTTACTTTTTGGAAAACCTGTTCCTAAATGTTCTTCCTACTTCCCGAGGAGATACGAGCGGTGATTAACGCCTTCCATCTAAGTGTCATTTGGTTTTTAATGTAAAATTCATTGAATGAAAAGAGTTGCAAGTATTTGGCTGTTGGATTATCCATATGCCCTTCTTAGCCAGCAAATCTGCCTGATAATTACCCCAAAGGTCACATTGTCCAGGGATCCACTGGACGACGATGTGTCGTCCTCCTACCTTCAATCTTTTGAAGAATAACCTAAACATAACGAGACGTTTATACAGTGACAGTAAGCAAACACAACGATACGAGACAATGTGTATTGTTTGAAAACAATTCGTTTCATAAATTTTCTTGTGAAATAATGTATTTATTTTGAAATACACGATGGAATATTGCAAATAATATATTATAAAGTGTAAATTAGAACAAAAGTTTTATGTTACTTTTATACCAGGAGCAATTATGATTTAAAAAAAAGAGAATTAAATAAAAATCGCCCACTGTACATTAACGTATAAAATGATAACATTCATTTATAAGAACGAACTTAAAAGATAACGTGAGTTACTGATTCTCTTATTAACGGAAAGTGCTGCTTATTAAAGATATTGACCTTTCTGATAAATCGGTTATTTGAGACAGAAAATAAGGGGGTCGGTCGTAGCAGTTGCGCTAAAGGCAGCTAATTTGTAATTATATCATGCTCGCTTAAGATATTTGCTACACATGATAAGGAATAACTGAATTAATTCCTGTAACACTTACAGATAAACAGTATTTCTAATTTGTTTTTCATAGATTTATGCAACGTAGTAAAAATTCATTTGAGAATAATTTATCAGTAACACAAGTAAGTAATAAAATACTGCAACATTTAATATGTAATAATTTAGATATTTTTTTATGGATCTTTTATGGGCCTTTGATTAATTGAAATATAATATATATAATGCTGAATATTGCTTATTGCAAGGTTTATTTGATGATCATTGTTTAATGCTATAATAAACCAATTTAAAATGCAGTTCATTCACTATCTATATGGCAAAAACACTTAAAACGAGATCTTATAGGTTGCAATTATGACTTGACTTACAGCATAGCTGTGAACTTTTGAAAAAAATTAATCAATTTCATTTCTATTTCTCTTCGTTCCGTATATTTGTATTTATTTAAAAATTAAAATTAAACTAATAGGAGTTAACATTAATTAGCTAAAATTAAAGAAATTAAAATTAAAAGATTAAGAAAATTTTTAATTAATTAATTAATTTAATTAAATTTTCAATTAATTAATTTAATTAATTTAAAAATAATTTAATTATTAATTAATATAATTAATTGTAAGATAATTTAATTATTAATTAATATAATCAATTGTGAAATAATTCAATTAATTAATTTAAAAATAATTTAATTATTAATTAATATAATTAATTGTAAGATAATTTAATTATTAATTAATATAATCAATTGTGAATTACTTTAATTAATAATTTAATAATTAATTTATAGCTTTAATTAATTTAAGTTTAGTGAATTTAAGTTTAATTATATAATAAATTCATATATATATATATATAATATAATAATTTCCTTTTTTTCTTCATTCCATGTATTCGTATTCATTTATTTAAACTGCGTCCAGTCTACGAGCATTTTCAATGCTATTAAAAAATATAATATGCTCTACATTAATTCACTGTTTTAATTTAAAAAAAAAATAGTTTAAAATGTTACCTAATGTTTAAAAAGAATCATCTTCTAGTGAAAAAAGTACTGAGAATTCTATCTTCCCTTTTAGATTACTTTATAAACATTGCTTTAAAAAAAAATGAGTAGACTTGATGTTGATTGTAGCAAAGAATCTCGCATCAATAATCATAAATTCTCGATTTGAATTGTCTGGGTTTTCTATAATTCAACATGTAAATATGATTTACTGAATGTCATTACTTTTGCACTTACCTAGCATCCTAAAGAGTAACAATTAAAAACACCTTAATTGAACTTTTAACAAAATGGTCAACCAGATTATCTGTTTATTGGATCAAAATGTAGAAATGTAAAGCCTTATCCATATTTGAATGCGAATATTTTGAGGTGAACATAAAAAATAAGTTCCTTGTAATTTGAACGGAACTCGAAAGACATGTTTCATTTTTGGGGAATGTGGATGTTGATGATATATTGCTCCATGGTGTCGGTTTGGTATGCCGCTTAAAAGGATTCACCCTTTTCGAACAACAGACGGTAGTTCGCCCACAGGGAGAGATAATGGAGTGGAGTTGCTTTTGTGTTCAAAGGAACGATCATGATGTTTCAAAAGAAGAAAAGGAAATCTCTCTTATCTAATTTGCTTAAACTGTTGGTCATTTTGAAATTGATTTGTTTTGTATAAATTAATTACATAAGATTAAAAAAATATTTTTGATAATTAAATATAATACTGTTACAGTCATACTTATCTATACGTTAGCACTTATTAATTTTCATATATGACGAAAAGTTCCGAGATCGTTTAATTCCTTGAGTATGGGATCTTTAAAAACAAATTAAATCACAGTTTTATTTTCAAAAGAAACAGAGTTTATTATTACTCTTAACTATTAAATTACAAACGGAAGCAAAAAATCATGCAAAAGTTTGAAAACAAATTGCTGAATGAAACATACCGTAAGCTCTTAAAACTAGAACAACGTCTCAATTAATCCCCAACTTTATGCTTTGAACTTTTTACAGCTCTCCATAGGATTACTGGTTGATTTCGGTTTTTTATGCCTAAATATTTTTCATTAACTTTGTAACAAGTCAAAAGATGTTTCGTTTTCTCCTCGAGTTTTTTTTCTGACAGATTTGTGCAAGATCCATCAGCCAGCAATGCCAAACATCCCGATAAGCTTTACAGGGACTGAGATATAGGGACTGAGACTCTGTTAGAGACAGTTGTTCTCGCAGTTTCGTGGAAGACCCATTAACCAACATTACCAAACATCTCTCACCAAGCTTGCTATCACATTTACAAATTTGGCGACATTTTCCCCATTTCCTCATTCAGTGGTGCATTTGGTATATTTCTACAAATTAAAGAACTATATTTATAAAAACGGTGCGAGTGCAACGCAGATCTACCCCTCGTGGTGCACTTTGGGCAACGACGGATACGGAAAAATGATCTACGTACACAGCCTTCAGTCTTGCTAAATAGTATTGCTCAGTGTGAGTTTCTAAGAGTTCTGAAGTGAAATGCAGTATCCCATTATTATCGGTGGCATTGCTAGTGACTTTTCTGAACTCATGATTGTCTCTGCAAGCACCTTCAGAGAATTAAATTGACTCCTGACGTCTCAATCTCCTGTGTGATAACTAAGAAGAAATGGATATGCATCACCTTGCTTCCTGTTCTGCACTGCCTCCTGTTTCTTTATGAAAGCGTCATTGGATTGCCAGACTTAGGGGATGGATTAACTGATGCCATTTGTTTCTATCTTGTTCTTTGGATTTTTTTAATATCTGCTGTTCTGTAAACATGGTATTGAAAAAAAAAAAAAAAAATTATAAAAACTATCAATTAACTAAACATACGCATGCTATTAAATAATTTTCATAACAGTATTAACATCCCTGATAACTAAAATAGAAAAAAAAGTTTTTATTATTTTACTGTAATAGAATTATTGCTTCTAATTTTACTCACGTTTTATTCTTTTTTTAAATAATTAGTCATTTCTTTTTGGTAATCACCTGTTCTTCTTTAGAATGTTCATCTAAGAATAATAGAATAAGAATTCTATATTATTAGATTAATTATTAAGAATAAGAATTCTATGTTCTTAGATTATTTAATTAATATTCTATTATTCTTAATAGAATAGAATGTTCCCTCTACATTCTGACTTTTTTTTTTTTTTTTTTTTTCATGACTAAAAATAGAAAATCCCTTAAGGAAATGTTAGTGATTAAATATTACGAATAAAGCAGTTTTTATTAATGATTAAAGGAAATAAACATTGATTAACATTAAAAATCAAAACATTTTTTAATAAAAGTCAAATGAAAAACTTCGTAAAAACGGAGTGTTTATTTTGTAGAAATTTTGAAATTTCCGTCTTGTGCTGAATACGATACGTTTTTGAACGCAATGGAACAGAAACTGTAGTAGTTATCCTGAAACAGGTACAACTACAATGTAACAAAACTTTTGTATTTTAATAAAGTTCTTTGAAATAACAGCTACGAATAAGAATGGGAAGGAAAATATAATAGAAATATTTGCGTGCAGATTTTTGCGAAGATAAAATTATCAGAAAAATTCTTAGACTTGTTCTTGTTAAAGTATTCGCAAATTAATCTTTTATTCAATTAGGCAAGAATGAAGCCATGGTTATTTATTCATTCTTTTGAACATAAATTCATTAACCAGAACTTAAATAATTAATTTCTGGTGTATTCTTCTTATTAACACAATTTTAACAATGTGCTCAAGTAATGAAATTTATAAATTTAATTTATTTCACAGACGTTTTGGTGGCATTCAATGTGAGGGACATTTAACTAGAATATTAGTCATTAACGAAATTTATTTGCTGAATAAAGAATAATTTTTTGAAAAATACTTTTGTATTTTTACATTAGTTAAATATTTCTGTTTGGGTAACTGTTACAATTCATTATATTCAGTCATTTTGTATATGTCATTTTTGTGTATTCGTCTATGCATTGGTTTAGTTTCAAATATAGAGTACTTCGATCTGAGGTCATTCGTCTCTATAGTGGCAAATATGTAGCAGATTGCGTTCCTCAGGATGCACCACGAAGGTTCTTCATCATTGAACATACGTTGGCCCATTTCAATTTGTAATCAGTACCTTCAACAACTCATAATTATGGATTCGCCTTCACCATCTAGGTGCCGGCTTTTCGGTACTGAAAATCGCTTAGTGAATTAAGGATTTATTATGTTCTACTCGTGTCTCAGTGGCAACGCTCGTCAGTGGTGAGCATTAAAGCGGGAGGTTCAATCCGCTGGCGGCTTCTGTCAAGTAACATGAGTAAAATTACAAGCAATAGTTCTGTTACAAGAAAATAATAAGCCTTTCTAGAAAAGAAAGGCTTATTATTTTCTTGTATATATTAAAGGCTTATTATAAAGTAAGGTTGCTGTAGACAATGTTTCAAAAAACAAGAATAATCGAGGACGTGTGTGATGTTCAGCATCTTGCCTCGCTAGTCGGATACCTGATAGGAGTTTTCCGGATTTTCTCCCATACGATACACGGGGTAGTTCCCCTAAAAGTCCTTCTCGATATCACTGCTCTCCTTCTTCAGCAGCACAGAGCCAAGACAGACTTCTACTTATGCGTGGTCCATCACAACAGTATCCAACTCCCCCTTTCCCTCCTTCTACGAGACCACACAGGTTCCTGAGCATCGTCTAGATGCTGCTATCTACCAAGTGGGATAAGAAACAAACAGGATTTTTATTATGGCCATCACTGGAAAGCGTTTTGTTCAGCTTCACTTGATGGGTTTTGAACCGAACTCTATTTGCTCCGAAATTGAACACGCTATCCACTAAGACAGCCAGGATTGTTGCCTATGTCTTAACAATATTATCTTATGTCTATGTATGCGACGCAATTCTTCTTTTTTCTACATAACTGGGAGTATAGCCAGTTATCTTTATGCCATAAGCAAGGGTCTACACCTTTGTTACTCATTTAGCACTACCTGAGGGGGGCATGTGTAGCTTGAAGATATGCTACGGACAAGAGTAACACTACCCCACAACGCTTTACGATCCTATAAGACCGGGACCTACGGTTTTGAAATGGATTCCGAACCACTATAAATATCCATGGCATGATTGGTACTCGAACTCAAAACCTGTGGTACCGAGCGCCAGAGCGCTAACCACCCGGCAATTATACTATTCTGATTTTGAAAACATTAAAATAACTTTGAAGATTTATTTTTTATTAATTTATGTAAACCTTTATTTTAATCATATTTTATATAGCTTACTATATATTTGTTACCCAAAATATTACCGTCAACTATAAAAAAATACATTGAAAATTATCTTTCAGTTATCACAACAATAAGTTCTTTTAGAATAGTAATAAACAACTCATGAATATTTTTTTTTTAAATAAATATAATTTATTTCAGCAAATAGAGCAATCAAAATTTGATGTAAATAAGAGATCTGTTTTGAGATAACCGAACTATTCCACAGAGGAATATTTTGAAATCAGGGCATTGATCTGGAACATAAAATAAAGCCCAGATCAGTTTACAAAAATATTTAAAAACAATCTTGGAAAAATTTCTAGTTGGGGATAAAGAATCAAAATTAAAAAGTTTGTTTATATTCTGAAATCATCAATTTATTTATTTTTCTTAATTTAGTTAATTAATTTTGAACATCGATGATACCTTATATTTGCATATGCCACAATCCATCCTCTACCAGAGGGTGGTGGAAAATTTTTTCTTGAAATATTTTCAGAGATAACTGAATAACACATGCAAATTGAATGGAAAAATACTAACTTGGCAGCCTATCTGTTACTCTTTTGCGCAATAGCTATCGGAATGGGGACTGATTTCCGAGTGTCTAGCTCGGTACCACAGGGGTAGCTCGGGCTCCCGGTACCACAGGTTTCGGCTTCAAGTCCCGGCGGTACCATGGATGTTTGTTGTGGTTCGGAATCCACATTAAACTGTAGCTCCCGGTCTAATATGATCTTAGAGCTTTGTCTTGACGTTTAGTCAATCTTCAGCTCTCGCGGTTCCTCACAAAAGTGAAGCTGCATATTACTATTAGCCATGGACCAGTTGCCTGCGACAGTCTTATAGACCTGTTGTAGGCTTTCCTGCACCGGGGATTAGTAACAACAACAACACAATAGCTATCAAGTCTTTTCGTTTCTAACAGCAAAGCATTGAAGACTAAGCTGTCTTGCAAATTATTATCGGGCCACAAGTTTGGCAGCAATTTATCATTGTAATCAACGCGTTTAGGGGTGTTTCCCAAAAATAATAATAATAATAAAATAAATAAATAAAAACCTTTAAAAAATAATTTTGTTTACCAAATAGGATAATCATCCTATTTTCAAGCTATGGAATTTGCTGTTGCAAGGAAATCAAAATGTTAATAACAGAAAATTTTAAACAAACTTAATTTTCTGAGATTATAATGTTAATGAATTATATTAAGTAATGTTAGCAAACATTAGTAGTAGTAACTTTATTCCAAAAATGAATAAGAATAATTTTACTAGCAATGTTCCTGTGTTAAGTGAATGAAATATTTACTTATCTCCTTTTCATTGATAGATGTATTTGTCCTCTTGTAAAAACACTAAGATTTATATTACTTCCTGTTCCTTTGTTTTAAGATCATTTCTTGAATGCTCTCCAGTGAGCTTTCTCTCTCACAAAAGAGAAATACTGGTCCACTGAATGTACCTATTATATTAAGATAAAATCTGGCTTTCAAGGTAAAGACATTCTTTCTTCCTACAGATACTCATAAAACGTATATGGAGAGTTAATTATCTAAAGAAAATGAAACGTTATAAGTTTTTTTTTTTATATATATTCTTAACAAAACAAATATATATTCATTTTAACAACTACTTAAAAATGAATAGCGAGATAGCCGAAATGAAATAATGTTCTACTTTATTATTTTTTGTCAAGATATTTAATTAATTTAGCTATTTAATGTATTTAAATTACTTTATTTGATAAAGATTATTATTTTTTTAATAATAATCTTATCATAATTACTTTATTTGATAAGATTATTATTGCTATAAAAAGCACTCTTTTTCTGGTTTCATAGTAGAGCTGATTTTATTGTTATTTATGGTTTAGAGAATTATACCATTCAGGGGCCTGAATGGCATCAAGATGATTTACAAGCCAGGGTGTTTTTTACAGGTCCCGGTTTTATGAATAAGAGCTCATCAAAATATACACGGGTGCTCATAACAGAAGTCTCGGCTTCCACCTTCCATGAGGTATAACGGCTTCAAGAAAGGGCCATTCTGTACCATCAGTATTTACAAAACAGTGATTTTACATCGCTTTTATAATAGATCTCATCAAAATATGCGTGTTGTAATATCTCGGCCTATACGAGACCTATAACGGCTTCAAGAAGAGGGCCACATTCATATTCATGGAAACACTTGCCATATATCTATCTATTCTATTTACTCTATTATACTCTATTTACAATGAAATCAAAATTAAGGATATAGATTAGATACACAGGTGCAGTTTACTCCAAGTTCGATGGTTTTCAGAGTTCTCGAGTCTATGACGAAATGAAAAATTTGGTCTGCGGCAGAACTTAACTATCACACGACGTGATTCGTGAAACCACAAGGGGCTGACTTTTTGAAACAGGCGAGAAACTCCATGCCTATTTAGTCCCTTAAGAAAAAAAAAAAACAGAAGAAACATCACTTCTAGTCGACTAGTCGCAGATCTCTGTCCCTTCTTCACCAAAAATCTCCTTAAAAGACAATCCATCAAAAGGGGGGGTAGTTTCCCTCACTTCTCTTTGAGACATTTGTCAATTCGTGGTCGATCACCAATCACGATGGAACAACTCATGGTATATCAATTGGCTGATATTCAATCTGTAATTGTTTCAACATGTGAAGGTCGCAGAAATTTGCTAATTTTATGAGTCTCATTATACATGATACCAAATATCTGCTAACAGTTTGAGTGACAAATTTTTCTCATTAGTACAAAACATTGCATTTAATATAACTACCCACCATAAAGATAATATTCTGTTAAATTTGAGAAATGGGTTTATTATATATTTTTCAAATATCATACATTCCCCTCTCCTGAGAAAAAAATGCCAAAACTCTTCCCTCATGAGCATACAAAAATGCTACAATACATATTTTTAAATTCTATTTAGTGAAATAAAGCATTTTCAATTGAGTAAAAAAAATAATATTATAAAAAAGTTAAATTGTCATTTTCAATTTCGGGGCATTTTAACCTGACGTCATTCGAGTGGAACGGCAGATATACAGCAAATACAGCGTTGTCCAGGGTGCATTTTCGGGGTCTGCTAAATTGCACCCACATTGTGTCATCATAGTTAACAAAACCCTCAATAATGCCTAGTGATTTACATCTTCCTCTTCTCCATTCTCCCATGGAAGGACATTCCTGCCCTGCATATTTATCATATCCATTTCCTACATATTTACTTCAAAATAGGCAATTCAATTTCAAAATAGACAGTTATATATCAGATTGTTCAGAAATTTCATTCATATTTTAGAGAAGATTTGGAATAAAAGTTTATTTCCAAGTTTATTTTAAATATTACTTTCTTTATATCAATATTTTGAAAAAAACTGGACATTTTCTCTTTTAAGCATATTTGCCTTTTAATTGTTGACAGCGAATTTGATAGAACCTTGATTAAAGTTTAATCAAAATTATAGCTTATTCAGATCTTTCAAAAAATTAAAAAAGTTATTTTTAAAAATTATAGATTTACATCACAAATTTATTTCATTAATCAAAAATTCAAAACTGTTCCATATTTTACACTCATGTTTTAAGGATTTTTTTGAATTAAATTAAAAAAATTTTGTTATGATACACACATCTTGAAGAAGAATTTTAATTTTCAGGAAAATTATTAGTACGTCATAAACAGAATCGAAAGAAGTTTTAGGAATTATGGCGAATAATTTTTTAAAGCGCTTTAATAACGAATAACCGCATTGTTTGGCACAAAGGATTTTAATGATTTTTTATCAATTATCGGACGAGTCAATGGTACGTACATAGTATGATAACCTTTCTTTATATTTGAATTTAGGGGTTGGTGCATTTCCAAGATGATGATATAGTCATCTTTTGTAGGTTTAAACCGAATGAGGACCGGTATTATGTTTAGTTTAAAAGAAACAGACGGAACAAATAAACTTTTCAGCTCTATTAAATAGAACGTCAGTTTTATATAACGTGAATATTTTTAAGAATTGGTCAATTTTTAGGCCAATGCTAGTAGGAAGAATATTTTTTAAGGTCATCTTTTATATAACGAAGAATATTTTTACACCGCAACAGTGGTCTTGTGTGATGTTTAACGACGAATATTTTTTAGTCTGATTCTCGCCGGACTTTCATATAACGATAGAAATATTTTAACCACCAAGAGAACACCATTGAACGACACCGTTACGGTGGTGCAGGATGGCTCTTTTGGGGAGCATATTTCTTGGTTCCAGAACTGACGTTGCATGTTCAAGTGTAACGATGACAGGCCACATCTATCGGGATGTCATTCTGGAACAACATATACGTTTGTTTCGGGGCGCCATGGGTGCAAATGAATTTCTTTTTATGGATGACAACGCCCGTCCTCACCGAGCAAACATTGTAGACGAATGCTTTCAATGGGAGGATATCACCCGTATGGATTGGCCAGCATACTCACCGGACTTGAATCCAATAGAGCATGTGTGGGATATGCTTGGCCGACTAATTGCAGCCCGTCAACCCCCTTCCACCTGTCAACCGGAACTTCGGAGGGCATTGCTTGATGAGTGGTGTAATATTCCCCAAGATCAGATTGATAATTTGATACTCAGCATGCCTAGGCGTTGTAAGGAGCTGATTGCATCGTCCGGGAGACATACTCCATATTAACCATCATACTAACCATGTTATACTGTTTTTCGTAAATGAGCTGTTGCGCCAATGAAAAAGAAGATTAATTACATTTTAATTTGCTTATTAACTATAATGTTTAGGATCAATGAAAAAAAAATAAAGTAATTTTTTTACACATTTAGATTTACTAAAGCTGTGATGAATACTTTACAGTTATTCAGCAATACGAATGTATACAATCATACAATAACAATATTTTACAACTATTTATACAATTTGCATGCAATCAATTAACTATTAAATCGTAAAAGATAAATTCTTATTTTTGTACATTTGAAACATACTGCCTTTCCTGTATTTTAGAATCCAGCAATTTTTTGGTTAATTGGCACCATAAAAAGTTTTTGGAGGTTACACCCATTCTGTAGCTTCTTTTGTTTCGACTCAAATCAACTAATTATTTTTTTTTCTTTTGGCAATTGTCTTTATCGGTATCTTAAATAGTACATAAAAGAACCGACATGGATGCCCATTATTTAACGATATTCTTTCGAAGGTAAAACTTGTGTCTTTTATAATAAGATGATATCTGATGAATGGTCTTATATAATATGTTTAGTATGGGATTGTCGAAATTGTAAGACGCAATTCCAATTAATGCTACGGAATGGACGAACTTGTATTATTTCATTATATTTTTATATGTCAGATGGAAAAATATTTGGAAAATATTGATTTCATGTTATAAGTTAAAATGTTCATCAAAAGAAAAAAAATTAATCAGTTATTGGACAAAGAAATAAAGTGGTAAAATCAAAAATGGATAATTCAATGGACTCAATTCTTGCCCCTTTTTTATTCAAGGACCACACGGGTTCTTGGACTGGTGGCCAAGTGGGATAAAAAAAAACCATTTGTGTGAAATTAGAAACTCTCTGGCAAGAAATGGCAAAAAAAAAAGTTAAAAGTTATTAGGCTAATATTTTAATTTTCTAATTTAGCAGATGAAAATAGAATTTCTAAACTTTACCTTTACCTTTAAACAAAATCCAAATTCATATCAATATATTAATCGTTCAGGTTAGTGACTTCAGCAATACACTTAATTTTTCTTTACTATAAATTTTAATAGTATGACGTTTACTGTTCGTGACGTTCTTGAAGTAGGACCTGAATCCGAGTGGCTGGCGTTCAGTACCACGGGTTTCGGGTTCGAGTCTCGGTGATGTCATGGATGTTTGTAGTGGTTTGAAATTAACTTTAAATCGTATGTCCCGGTCTAATAAGATCGTAGAACGTTGCGGGGGTATTGTTACTCCGCGTCCATTGCTAATCTTTAAGTTACACGCACTTCCTGGATAGTGCTAAGGGAATAACGTCAATGCAGCGCTTGTCTTAAGGCATCAAAGACAACTGACTGATTGTTTGCCAGCTGCATAAAACAAGAACAAAAAACTATTCTTGAATTGCTAGATTATATAGCATAAAAATACCACAGCAAAAAAAAAAAAAAAAAAAAAAAAAACATATTTAAGTTTCAATTGATTCAAATTTCTTAATATATTCTCTGGTTCTAAAAATAAAACTGTCGCATTATGTGCTGTCGTCAAAAAAATTTATCTTCGATTGTTAAATGACAATATCTAATATGCTAATTCATATTCTTTTTATCTTATCTTAATTTTTGATAACCTGACACAGATAACAATTTGAAATTACGAAGAAAGTTTTTTTTTTTAAATAAATACTTTAAAAATATAATTGATTTTATAATGATGGCATTTAAAAAAATCTGTTTTTTTATCCCCCCCTTCTTCTAAGTAGAGATGCAATCGGGTTTTCGACTGCACTGATTAGACTTCGTTCTAGATTGAATATTTGGATTTAAATTTCGACAAATGTCTTTTGTTTCATCAATTAGAAGCCACACCCATACCTGAAGAAAACACGTAGGTGTTCGTTAGCTTTCTTTTTTTTTTTTTATTCTTTTAACTGATCAATAAACACTTCCGTCTTTTAGAAGTAGGTACTTGGGAACTCGTCATTTTACTGAAATTTAACAATTTTTAACCAACACATTTAAATTTCCCAAAAGTGTTATATTTATATATATAAATTTTTTTACTTATTATATTATTTTATGATGACCTGTTAAAGTCTATTAAATAAATAATACATTTTGAAAAAAACAAGATTTTATTCAAATATCTTGATATCATATTTAATTTTACAATAAAAGTAAAAAATATTGAAAAAAATATTTATGTTCTCTGATATTTTCTGTTGCAAAAGTTAAGGCCTTATTAAATAAATATCAATTGAAGAATACATTTAGTTTTTAAAAAAACTTTTATTCAAATAATATTGAAATTATTATTTTATTTTATTTTTATTTATTTATTTATTTTCCATTCACAGGAAATGAAAATGCAACTACTCATTTGAATAAATTTAACCTCCATTTTCCGAAATTTAAATTTTTCTTATTTAAATTCTTGAGATGCATTGAATATTATTTTTTGTTTAATATTCAACAATTAATTTATAGTTTTTTTAAAATATATATATATATAATATACGCAATATGATTATAATTAAATATTTTATATTGCGTATGTTATATACAGGTATTTTTGATTCGTTTACAAAATGTGATTATTATTTTTCAAAAGTTTAAGGAAATTGCCTTTGGTTATCGTGATATATTTTAGCTTACATTTTTATATTTCAGCTTTATTTAAAAATTAACCTGTTTTATAATTTTCAATAATTCTACATCATTTATAAAAGTTGTAAAAAACTTTGCTGTTAACGACTATAATAAATTGTGCTTTGCATATAAAATTTTCCATCTTCTAATTATCCGAGTGCGGTCTGATGGCCAATTGCTAGGGCTCTTGACCTTTTTGGTACCACAGTCTCGAATCCTGGCGGTGGCATGCATGTTTGTGAGGGGTTTGAAATCCACATTAAACTGTAGGTCACGGTCTAATTAGCCCAAAGTGTGTACAGAATGACCATAAAGTAACAAACCAAACCTTCAAGAAAATCCCAAAACCACCAATTAGACAATTTAACAGTCAATGACAGGTTCTATCCGTTTTTACAGCTTTGGCACGATTTTCAAAAGTAGAAATAGCAATGTGGCATCAGTGATAATCGAATTTTCACCTCTCCACTTTTGCTTGCATACACTGCCACCAAACCAAATCTGAGGTTATTTTTAATTAGAAAATGTTCACGAACAGTTTTAACAAAATAAAAAGGATGATAGTATTCATGAAGATGAAACAATATTTATCTATTATTTAATCTAGAATATCTATTCCCTATGAATCTGAATCTATAAAAAAAAGAGAAGAACAGGATTATCAAACATGCTTGTTGATGGCATGATTGCAATACTATAATTTTTATCAAAGAATACAGAAACATTTAATAAAATTCGTCATTTGTAAACAACCACTGAATATTATTATGAGCACATGCCACAATTATATTAGTCCTTCCAAATTATTTCAAAAACAATAGCACTCGATAATGATTTTGTCAACATGTGAAAATCTCATTTCGACAATCAGGTTAATGAGTGGGAGTTTTTTCTAGTGTGACACTAAAATTCGAGGAAATTACCTGAAATTCTCCTGTAAGGAAATAAACCATTTTGTACCTATGATCTCTTAGTGAAATTCTGCGTTGAATATGAGATGCCCAATGTATTAAAAAAAAATTGAAAAAAAAAAAAAATGTATTCCATTTTTAAATAAAAATGCTTCTAAACTGTTACATTTTATGAAAAATTTTCAAGAAACAATATCCAGTAGACAGAAAAAAACCCTCTTTATATTTAATTTCTCATTCACTTTCAGCAACTGTCAACTCTACACAGGAAAAACAACCTTTTCATGACTTTGGTGTCAAAGTTCGACCTCCTGTTGGCAAAATGACCTAGAAATATCCATTTCTTTTTTGCATTTTCCAAGAGACGCCCATTTCCATACAGGAATGAATCACAACTAGAAAAGAAATATCAGGCGAAAGTATAACTCTTTGTACGCCTTTGCCACAGGGCACCAGACTTCGCAACTGCGGAAATGAATTGAACCTAGTTCGGTCGTGAAAGTAATGAATTTATTAAAAATGGGCAGGAGTCGGGATTTTTTAACATCTGTTCAATCATGCAAGTGGGTTTTCTCATTTGATGTTATTCTTTCGCAATTTAGAGTTAATAGACAGTAAAATTATACAAACAAGTCCATTCATTTTAAATCTCAATCATTATACTGCCGAATACTTGCAACTTGGCCATGATGCAATTTGTTTTAAAATTATTTTAATTATTAAATAAATTATTAAAATAACAATTAACAATTATTTAAAATTATTAAATAAAAATCTTTATAATTTCGGCATACGTATCATAATAAAATAGAAAAAAAAAAAACATATTCATTTAAAATTGAGTGCTATTTGCAGATTATATTAATATAAGCGGAGATATATTAAAAATTTCTGCATAATAATTTTGGATCTTAATAACTTAAGTAATTTAAGTAACTTAATAACTTAACTTAGCTTTCAGTCTGTCTGAAAGTTAATACAAAAATTATCACGAAACTGTTTAGCAGTATTTTAATACTTCACAATGTGTCCAAGTTATCCCAAATAATAATATGAATGTAATTCAGCATGTGGTAAGAAATCTGACGTACAAAAGTATCAATCTGTTACCATTTGCTTCCATTTCTGTTACCATATGTAGATAAACTTATGTGCAAAACAAACACGAGTATTGGTCTCCTGACTGTTAGTAACACAAAAAATGTGTGTGTGAATATATTCACCACCTTGTGCTATTTCTGAACTGGTGGAAAATAAAATTCAGACACCACGGCAGAATTACATCGAATTGGTAAAAATAACTAAATATATTTATGTTGCTGTTTCTTATCCCACTTGGCTGGCCAAGCCCACGAGCCCATACGTACTCATGATTGAAGGGGAAGGAAGCAGCTTCTGTTGTGATGGAGCACCCGTAGGTAGAAGTCTGACTTTGGCTTCGTGACGCTCTTACAGTCATAGGAAACCGGGACCTACAGCTTAAAGTGGATTTCGAACCACTACAAACATCCATGGCACCGACGGGATTCGAACCCGAAACCTGTGGCACCGAGCACCACAGCGCTAGACACTCGGCCATTCAGATCCCAAATTTGTGAATGCCAACGGCACGCGGTGTTCCCAGGTGGTCACCCACCCAAGTACTGACCGCGCCCAATGATGCTAGACTTCGGTGATCTAACGAGAATCGGTATATTCAGCATGGTATGGCCGTTGGCAAATATATTTATTGCAAGTAAATATTAAAAAAAGTTACAATTTCAAGAGCCTGGATGGAAGAATACGTACGTAGCAACATTTAAAATGTGACGGAACTACTTCTCAGCGTTCACCGTAATTATCGTGTTGTCATGCATCAATTTGTATGTTTAATGTCCTTCTGCAAGAGGGTAATATTTGTCACATCTGTTCAATAAAATCAGCAATAGTAGTTGCTAGATGGTATGAGAGCGAAACTGCCTCTCACTACAAACGTATTCTGTAGTATATCTGGTCACGGTAGTATATTAATATGCCTAAATTCAAGTCAGGATGTTATAATAACTTAGGATTTAGCTTTGTCACGGTAGAACAAGTCTCAACAATTCCTTTATTAACAATGGTTTGGATCCTTATTCTGATGTATATCCTCCTACATTCAAAATCCTCAGAATAATAACAAGGGAGGTCTTGTTGCTGTATGAAATTCCTTCAAAAACCATAACAACCTAGAGCTTTGCCGTTATGCCGACATCAAAAAGTGCTCAGTCAAAGAATTTCATTGTGTCTCCTTTCAAGCGTCCAACCATCATTCTGTCAAACGAGACAGAAGCAACTTTTATCTGAACATTACTGCCTTCTATTCAGGCCTTTCCCGGCGTCACTGAAGACAACTTTGAAGGTATTTAAGGGTAAGTGATAATCACGCAATAAGATTTCTGGAAAAAAGGCCATAATCCAAGAGAAGATAACTATGTCGTGTTGAGTAGCTCACATTTGTTCCAATGACACTATGCCGTCTTTTAAATTTGTCAATTTTCCTTACCAGATTCTTATATTATTTCCTCTCTTTAACCATCGCTGTCAACAATTACATACATTTGCGACATCTCGATCCATTCTTTATGGGATTTGGTGAAAAGAAATACTTCAGTCTTGCAGCCCTACAGTGCCGTCTTACTTAAAATGATTTTACTACGCATAACCTTGCCTCTGTATCCTGCTATTTCGTATATCTCACTCAAATATCCACATAACTTTTTAAAACATTATCACTTAATGTGGAGAATTACAGACATGTTGGTTGCCTATTACACATTCACTTCAGAGTAGTGCAATTATGCAAATGATTATGATACTGAGACTATTATATAATTAATATTTCAGGCTCAAGTAATAATATCATTTGCAGATTCCTCAAACAGTGCCCTTCTAGTGCTTTGATTTGATTTTTCGGCAGTAAATTATTCAGGGGGGCGCTTATGGCCAAGCGACTAGAACTCTTGCGCTCGGTGCCACAGGTTTCGGATTTGAGTCCTGGCAATGCCATGGATGTTTGTAGTGATTCGGAATCCACCTTAAACCGTAGGTCCCGGTCTAATATGTATGTAGAGCGTTGGGCGTAAGACTGACAATCCTACTCTGTAAAAATAAAATATTTCCTATCTCAATATATGCTAATAGGCAGACGATCATGTCCCGCCATGCGGTTGTTGCACCAATGAAGAAAAAGACGAAATTGCTCATAGAAATTAATATACGAATAAAAGCAAACTTATTTATGAATGACAGAATGTCAGTGAGTATGGATGATTAGATACTATTAGAGTTGATTTTTAGAGCTAACTCTTTTAAAAATAATGATAAGTGCTACTTTCCTATTCTGTGAATAATGGACACAATACCTAGGTAAGGACTGCGAACTCCTTTTAGCTTACTGTTAAACTTTTGATTAATTTCAGCTTACAAAAATATTTTAATTATTTAAACATTATTGATACACAATGAGTAAACTTATTAAATTATTAAAATAATTTAATACAGACAATTATTAACGCAAGTGTGTTACAAATTGTTGACTTGGCATCGTGACAATTGCGGCGTTTCAACAGAGGATATGATAGCAATCACAGGCTTTTAAATGACAGAAAACATTCCTAGCAAACCAATGGTGTGCCACCTTTTGAGAGACAGTTTTACGAATGACTGTATATAGCACCAGTATAAACCAAAACATTATATTAAATGTTTAACGTAAATTCTTTCTTTTCGAATTAAAATTATTTAAAATTATCCTAGAACAAATCTGCCTCTTTTAATGCATTTGATGTTATTTCTCATTTTCAATAAAAAAAAAATATAAAAGTTAATAAGTAAAAAAAAAAAATCTGTTAAAGTTAAAAAAAAAAAGTTCTAAAGTTAATTGAATTTTTAATATAGACCTGCCTTCATAAGAATTGTCAAGAACATACACTTTAACTTAATACGTAATAAATAATACCAAAAAATAACTATAACTATATGAAAATGAGTTTTCGTTTCTAGTTTTTCAGTATAAATAATATATTATCATGGCTTGCTCACCCAGAGCTGTATGGAAAGTATGATCATGTTTGCTTGTGAAGAAATGATCACTGGTTGGATTTCGTACATTCCACTAATACTAAGAATGGATGAATTGATATAATTACCTGTATTCGGACATTCGTTGCATGGATGTAATTCTTTAATTTGATTTTTGAAAGCGTAAAATTAAAACATTTACCCTGAGAAAAACCTGCAATAAGCGTTTCCATCCTTTATAAATCCTTATTATTGTATGTTGTGCACTTTTATGTGGGGCCTGACGGCGGAGTGTTTAGCGCTCTGGCTCACGGTGCCACAAGCTTCAGATTCGAGTCCCGGCGGTGCCATTTATGTTTGTAATGGTTCGGAATCCACTTTAAACAATAGATTCCTGTCTAATATCACAGTAGAGAGTTGGGCATAGGCCTGAAAACTCTACCCCGTAAAAAAAAAAAACATCTCCTGTCTGGAAATTTGCCAGTAGGCAGACGGCTTCGCCTCCGATGAGGATGTTGAGACATTGAAGAAGAATAAGTATCCTGATGTGTCTTTGAATTTGTATACAAATTCTCCGTATCAGTGTCGAATGTGATAGTTCAACATTCATGAAAAAAACATTCGTTTGAAATGAAAAAATAGAGTGTTTGTAATGTATGGCTCAGTTGCAAGCTTTACGATAGTATGGGAAACTGAGAAATATATATTCTCACTCGTTGGAACAGTGAACTGAACAATGGAGAGGCCAGAATATTCAGAATCACAAAATTTGATACAAGAATACTTTGGTTAGAATCAAAATTAAAAAGTTGAATCATGTTATAGTATTTTTTTAATTTGATTTCATTTTCACTTCAACAATATTTATGTGAAAAATTAGAAGATTGTTACAAATCTTTCTTAATTCTTTTTTTTTTTTTCACTAGCTATATTTATAACATTTCAAAATTTATAAAAATTTTATATTGTATCACTAATTATTTGTGTAACTATACTTACTCCTATGCACTGCAAGGGCGCCCCCTGTGCTGTTCAGGAGAAATGGTCAGCAGACCTCGAGTCTCCAAGTATCCGACAATTTATTTTTTATATTTCTAAAACTTTCAACACTTCTGTTAATCTTAACTTATGATATTTATTTGTCAGAAATATCAAAAAGTTGAGAGTAATAAGCCGTTTTTAATATTTTTAACAATGCCCTTCCCTAATCTTCCCTTTTAAAGCACTACTAGTGCAAGCCCATCTTGCTGGCAGCCCTCCTATTCTCTTCTCTCTTTTTAAACATTTTTTAATTTTAATTTAATAATAATAAAAAATGGCATGGACAAAAAATAATGGACTTAGGATTGAAGGACTTAGGACTTGGTCAATGGATTTAGACAAAAAATATCTACTCATTCATCTCAAAGACAGAAACGTGCAGATGCAAAGCAACCAAGGTGCTTTGCTCACTCTCCAAACCTATTTTTTACATTTAGTTGTGATTGAGAAGGCTGTGAGATTTTCATGTTTTTCTTGATTGGCACCATAAATCTGGGACAATGTTTCCTCAATGTTTTAATTAAGAAATGTTAAACAGTTAAATATTTCCATGAAAGCATTTCTTTCGTAAAAAGTGTAATATTGCAAAATAATTGATGGTATATGAAAAACATCAATCGGCAAATGTGATAAAATGCTTCCCTGTCATGTTTTATTAGAAAGTAATTCTTATTTCTTGATATAGTTCATTAAATATTATGTTTTTATATGATGTGTTGAATTTTCTCAAGCGATTGCGTTTTATAGATTTTAATAGACCTTTAAATATATTTCCTTTTAATGAAAAAGTTTCGTAGAACTGAAAGACGTTTCATTATAAATTCTGTCTGATTGTTGCAGTAAATTTTATTACGTTTGAATATCTAGATGAAAAAAAGGCAATTCTATTAATTTATAACAATTCCTTTTGTGCATGATATACTCTCCTGGAATTATTTATTTTAGGACATTTTATATAACCAAAATTGCAAATCATTTTGCAATTTAAGATATTACCTGATATGTATCATGAGATAGCACATCTATAGCCTCGTTAAAACGAAAGTACAAAACAAGCAAGTCGTTCTAGCTATCATCATCTCGCTCGCTTTACCTGACCACGAGAAATCCTTTGATCAGTGGGCAAAAACCGATTCTGGTTGGAACGGAACTAGACAGTTGATTGAAACAATTCAGTCCGAGGGTTCTGTACATACTGAGACAAACGGGTTTATAATTGGTTCTCGAAAACGACTCTTTTGTCAATCTAATATTCTCGTCTGTACGTGGCTTAAATTACAAGACATATATTTCATTATCTGTAAGATTAAATATAATTTGCCCCTCGATATTCAGCAGCGCTCAATAAAATAATTTTATTCTGAATAATAATAATTAATTAATTTTCAGTGAATAATATAGTTTACGTTATTTAAACATTCATTTAATTTTCAGAAAAAGTAAAGTTAAGAATAACTACAGATTATTCTAACCAATAAGTATTTTAATTCTCCTTCACGTGGAAAATTTACGGTTTTTTCTCCCAGCTCTTTTGGAAAAAAAAAAAAAAAAAAAAAAGAGCTAAAATTATCTTCTCATATTGCAAAAAACAACCAGGATTTTTTTTTTTGCCTATTGATTCAGCATTTAATAATCATATTTAAAATTTTAGTTATTTTTCAGTTGCCTATTCTTTACCAGGTTTTAAATAATAGAATGAAATATCCCTGCCATTTTAAATCATAAAAGTAAAAATGAGATAATATAAATGTTCGAAGTAATGAAATCATAACGAGATGCTCAATAATATAATTAGATACGATTTAAAGATAACAATTAATTCACTAATTAGTTTTCTGTAGTGAGATGCAGATTTCCATTGCTGATGAATGAAGTGGTAAATGGGGATGTGAAGCAACAAGGACTATAATCCCCTAATCACTATATATATGAACAGTTAGTTTTTCCTTATTTTTAATATGTCACTCTCCACAACGCTCTACGATCGTGTTAGACCGGGACCTACGGTTTAAAGTGGATTCGAACCACTACAAATATCCATAGCACCGCCGGGACTCGAACCCGAACCTGTGGTACCGAGCGCCAGAGCGTTAACCACTCGGCCATTCAGACCCCAATATTTTCATTACTTTAATGTAACTTCATTGATAATATTTTTACTTTTATATTGCTATTATACGGCTGTTATTGTAGGCCATTTTTTAGCTACAATGTACAATTTAAAAAAAATACTAAAACTAGAAAAAAATTTTAATGAATAATGTAGGAGTAATAAAAGTCATCATAATATAATCTTGTCGAATTTTTTTGGTTCATCTATTTCTTAGATATTTAATATGGAATCTACAGTTAGGAGCTAAAAAGAAAAAAATATTCAGTCAAGCCATTAATTGAAAAAGGGAGAAGATTGAACAATAAAGTGTTTGTATGTGTTTTTAAAGTTAATATTTTAAGAATTTAGAGAATTTATAAAAAGTCTGGTTTTATTTTTATGACATGGATTTCTAATTTAGTAACTTCATAATTGATTTTGACTAACTGTATTTTGTGTTTTCTAAAAATGTAAACATTCAACTTTTTGTTTCGGTGTCATGGTGATAAAGATGCTGCAAGTTACTATAAATGGAGATGTACATAAATAACTTTCATCCGTACTCAATTCTTTAGCTTCGTAGTTTGCCAATTACACGTGCCTTGGAAAATTTCTAGAACATTATTCTTGATCTAAATAAATGCAATAAATATAATCTTTCGATACTTGAATTGTTGTTCTTAAATTCAAAGAAAGTTAGTAACATACAAAAATGTGAGTTAGCTATTCTTATATTTTTTGATAAGAGAATATAACTCGCGGAATTTTTAAAATAGTATGTAAAATAATTAGATGTTATTTATCGTATACCTTTTATTTTTTTCTTGTTTACCAAATTTTATTATATATTATTAATGTGTTAATAATTTCAGATAACTGTTAATGGGATATTTATTTTGTAATGAAGTGAAATTTATTAACTTTTATAGTATTAAAGCAAAATTATTTATGTCTCTTTATTAAATGGTTGATTTGATACCAAAAATATTTATTTTATTTCGTTTTTAATCAAATAATTTTATTATTTAAATATTTATTTTTATGTGTGTGCTCACAGATATAATAAAGTTCTCATACTCATTATGGTTTAGTTGCGTATTAAAAATTATAAAAAAAAAAGTAGAAATTTATTAATTTTGTTTTTATAAACTAGTAGTACTTCTGTTTATTTGTCTCTCTTGTGTACTCTTTATTTTCATCTATGATATGCTGTTTATAACATATAAACTTTTTGCAAATAATTCTCAGTTTGTGTAGCTTTTTTTTTTTTTTTAATACTTAGTTAGTTTAGTTTAGTTTCAGTTGAGTTTTTATTTTTCAGTCAGTTTCAGTTTTTCAATTTTCAGTTTGTGTCGCCTGTTTTTTTTTTTTTTAATACTTAGTTCCTTATTTGTGTTATTTAGATTTTTATATCATCAAATTTGAGATTTTTATATCATCTTTATGAATTCATCAAATTTTTGATAAAAATGATACCATTGAAAATTTTTAATGAAATTTAGTTGATAAACAAAAATAAAATTTTATTCATAAATTTACCAAAAAAAGTAAGAAATTATTTTTTGTTATTAGTGCTTTGCTAATAATTTAACGTGAAAAGTAAATCCGAAATAAAAAAATGAAAACTGGATGTAAAAAAAAATTGAATCCGTGAACGAATGATTTAAAAGAATATTATAATTTCGATCTATTTTAACCATTTATGTAGATTTTTAAAAAAATTTTATAGAAAAGGCTTATTTCAAAGAAATTAAAAAGTATTATCGTAAATTAATTATTATACTTGTTATTATTTTTTTTAATAACTAAGATATGCTATTTTTAAAATTGAAAAGCTGTGCAATTTAAATAAAATTTATCTCTCTTGAATTAAGAATAAAAACAATCTTAATTATAATTTTCTAAAATTTCCCTTTTTTTACTTGAATTTTTCTTGCAGTAAAATATATATAAATATACTTAGAATCCTACATAAAGAAAATAGACGATAAATGCAGATTCAAACTTTCAATGCACTAAAAGTTGCTCTAATTAGACAAAATAATTACAGAATATTAATAAGATTTCTATTAGAAATACTGAAAACTAAGAAGCATCAGAGGTTAATTGATGATTTTGGGTAAAGGTATTTTCCACATTTATGTAGGTTTCACTTTGCATATTAAGCTCGTCCTTCTTGCAGTTCTTAATTTGTGTTAAACATTCTTAGCCTATAATAATTATATATAGAAATGGAAGCAAAAAGTGTAGAAAATGATAAACAATAAGGCATATATATATATATATATATATATTACGAGTGAGTAATTTTACTATAAATCAGTAATTGTATCAGTAAAATTTTTGGGAGGTTTCTGTTTCTAAGAACTAGGCAAATGTGCATAAGTTTGATAAGGATTTACTGCAAATTATGACACACATCATGATTTCTTATATTATATTATCATTAGCAATGATTTTATGGCATTTTTACAATTTGTACAGTAGGGCTTTTCTTAACAGAAGAGTAAAAAAATTTTTTAATTAAACTAATAAATATGTAATGTTGTAATCCAATTGTTTTCAAACCAAATATTACCTCTCATATAAAACCTAGCTATTTTACTCTCTCTTTCTTTTTTTTTTTTTTTTTTTTTCCTGTCATCATTAAAAATACTTTTTTCCCCCTTACCACCATGTCAGTAATTTTGGAATTTAAATGTAAATCTGTTTTTATGCAAACTATCTTTCTGATAAATGGGATAAATATATGGGTTACCATTTTTTATTAAGTTAAAGCAATGTGTATTTATTCATTGAAGTTTTATTTCAGATGCCAGATATTACTGAAGAAACTGGAAAAGCCATGACTTCAGTTGATGTTTCCAAACGTGAGGATATGGATACTACCCAACTGAAAAATGAGGGCAATACTTTATTTTCTGCAGGCAATTATCGTGAAGCAATCAAATTATATTCTCAAGCTTTGAAGCAATGTACAGAAAATAGTACTGACTATGCAACTCTTTTGAAAAACAGAGCTGCTGCATATTTAAAGTTGGGAGAGTATCTTAAAGTAGTCAAAGACACTAGTGCTGGTAATAAATAAAAATATCAATATGCTTGTTTATAATTGCCTTTAGAGTTAATATTCAGTTTAATAATTTTTAATTGGTATTTTCCTTTATGTATTTAAAGGATGCTTAAAAAGTTTTTTCTCTTAAAAGGTTTTCCAGAATTTATATTGCAATTTATTCAACAAATATGTGATAACATTTATCTTATAAATAAATATAGATACTCTTAATAAAAAAAGTAGATTTTTAAAATTTTTATGTGGGATCTTATGTATAATTTGTTATAAATATCAACTTACCTAATTCAAAAAAAGTTTTAACATTTAATGGGACTATAAAATATATATAACAATAAAACATATATGTATAATGAAATAACAATATTTTTTTAATTTGTTGATAAATTGATAATGTTTATTAATCTGTTTGTATAATTAAAGTAATTTTTATACTGAGGCATTCAAATATTTTATTCGTCTTGGGAAAGTTTTGTCCCATATAAAAAAAAGTATAAAAATAAACAGCTATAACATGTATGAAACAAAAAGTTTATTTAATTTTAGCACTGGAGATAATACCAGCTGATGTTAAAGCATTGTTTCGACGTTGCCAGGCTTATGAAAAGCTTGAAAAATACAGTGATGCATTTAAAGATGCCCGTGCTGTGAACCATCTGGATCCAAAGAATAGTGCTATTACGCCTATTTTAACAAAATTGAACATAAAAATGCAAGAAATAGTATGTACTATGACAGACTAAACAAACTTTTATTATAATATATTGTATTCAACTTAAAAATGTTTAGGTACTTTGTTATATTCTAAGAAATAAAGTATCTGTACATTAAGTGATTTTCAGAACACCAAAATATTTTACATTATTTAAAATTATATTTTAGTTGTTTTTTTTTTTTTATAATATATAAACAATTCTTTTCTATTTTTTAATTGAACTAACTTACTAATTGTTAAACATTTTAAAAGATGTTAAATTTTCTATTAAAAAAAAATGTATCAAAAACATTTCTAAAAATATATTGGCTGTATTATTAAAGTTTTGCAAAAATATAATATAACAAATTATATTAATCACTTTAATATATTATAACAAAATGCATATTTTAAATTAAACTAACAAATGTATTTCAAAAAAATTTTAAGGTTTTTTTTTTTTTTTTTTTATATTATTTTTTTTTATCCATTTATTTAGGCTAAAGAGCAAGCTAGCACTATGAACAAGGTCAAAACTATGTTTGAATATCTTTTAGGTGAAGAAACTTCAGCAGAAAATAGACTTCAGGTATTAAATATTTTATGCGGCATTTTTATTCTCTAGATTGCTCATTTTTCATTTTCATATGCTTGTTTCGTGAATCTTTAAATAAAATATAGGAAGCCCATAAAGTCCGTAATTCGTAATAAATTTCAAAAATTTATTACGAAAGCAAAAAGCAAAAAAACAAACGAAAAGACAAATAAGTGAATTTTTTACAAAATGAGATACATATTTTTGTTTTTTATCTCATTTAATTTAATGGAGAGGCACAATTAGCTACAGGAAACACATCAAGATGGAAATTGTTTTTTGCCCTGTTTGCTGCAGCATACCCTAATCAATGGTGGTGATGCTATCAGTGATCCTCTGCTTTAGGTTAGTCATGCCCTCTGCATTTATTCGATACGCTATATGGAAAAGAAAAGGGGTAAAAGATATTATCTATTGAATAAAGGTACAGAACATGCCCAATCTAAAGTAAAGAATCACTAATGGTATGGCCACGTTGCCATGCTACAACAAGCATGATAAAAAAAATTGAATATCATCAGGATGTGTTTCGTGCAACTAATGGTGTCCTTATAGAAATTATAAAATTAAATTAAATGAGGCAAAAAAACCTTCAATATATATGTCTCATTTTGTAATAATTTCCACTTATCAACCTTTTACTAAAATATTTTTGATTTTGAAACTGTAAAAAAAAAAAGACTTTATGGACATCTTATAATGATTAAATAAAAATGGTAAATTTAAGTTTTCTTATGTGCATAATTTAATTTTACACAAAATTAACTTTTTAATTATAAAAAGTTAATTTCATGTAAAATTAAATAATATAAAAAAATTTAAAAAAATTATATTTTTTGTTAATAACATGTTTTAATCATTAATAATTTTTAGAGAAAATTTGTAATTTTGAAAGAAAATTATAAAAGTATTGATTTTTAAAAAAATTAAAAATCTTCATATTTATGGGCATATTAAGTCTTTCATGAAATTTATTGATATATTATAAATGATTTGTATTTTCTTTATTATTTTAGACCGTTATTTTGACTAATAAGTAGTTTATATTCTAAATAGGCCGCAAATAACATTGTTGTATTGGCTAAAGAAAAAGCTGGTGCAGAAATGATTATGCAAGAAAGTGGTGTCACCAAACTTTTAGCAGCTATGAAACTTGAAAAAAATGAAGAAATTTCTTTGGCTGTCATCAGAGCTTTAGGAGAGTTATGCAAGAATAATATTCCAAGAGTATGTTTTTAAAGATGTTTCCGTAAATGTATTTAAAATTCTAGTTTACAAAATATTATGATTTTATAGATGTTATTGAATTTTAAATATTTCAGTTTTTATTTAATACAGAATTTGATCTTTATTAAAATAGTAATATTTTAATCATTTTAAAATATTGAATTAATTGTTTTTTAATTATATCAAGATCAAAGTGATTTTTCTTTCTTAATATTATGTTCTTTATTAAATGAATTGCTGTTAACTTATGTTGCAGTAAGAGCATATGTTACTTAGAATCTCTATCTGTTGGGGCGGGGTTTATATAATAGAGTTCACCAACATATTTTACTAGCAATTTTTAAATTAAAAAAAGTTGAAAACTTGTTTCATTTAACTATTGTATTTTATAATTTAACTTGTATTCCATATTTTGAGAACTGTTTTAGTTAAAAAATTCTTCTGGTTAGCATCAATTTTGACCACGTTGAAATAAGTTATTCCTATTTTTTTTTTTTTTTTTAATTTATGTATGAAAAGAAAGCAAGGTTTTATTGAAAATAAAATTTTTGTCTCGATTTCTTTATAAAAGTTTATTGGTGCAAAAAATACAAATTTGCATTCAAAAGATTTATTTAAATTTTTTCATTTTATCGTACCTAATTAAAAAATTCCATGTATAAATTTAAAAATTATTGAATTGTTTTGATTCCTATTACAGTTATTTTTAAAAAAAAAAAAAAAAAAGACTTCAGCCAAAATCCTATATCTTTTTTGGATTTGAGTTGTATTATTATATCTTTTTAGCGAATTAGATAATACTTATTTTCTTTAGTGTGGTAGGGCTACATATCAAATAATATTTTAATTCTAATAAAATCTGACTTGCTTTTTGTTTTACACATTTTTCATAATTTCCGTAATTATCCAACTGTACCTTTGTAGACCTATCGAATTTTAGATGAAATTGGCCCAAGTTTTTTGATAGAGAATCTCAACTCAGATTCGGAAAACTATGTGACTGCTGTACAGTACTTCATTCAAGTTATTCTAAATGTTTTATCGGGAATGGACGTTAAAGAAGGAAAGAAGGCAGATAAAAAGTTATTAAAAGGTTATTAATATCTTTGTTTTGATTAGACTGCAATAATTATTTCATTAAATTTTATATTCACAATTATTTTTAAAATTTTAATTTTTGACATTTTTTTTTTTTATTTAATATCTGTGATCTTTATTTCTTGTGAGTTAATTTTTTTAAAAATTAATATATATGTGATTAAAACAGTTCATTTTTTTATTGAATACATTGAAATTCTGAAAAATCAGTAACATTTAAAACACAGTTTCTAAAAAATAATCAAATTTATACTTTCTAAATTTGTCTTCCTATTTATTATAAATTAATAATAATGAATTCATTATTGATGATATGCTGCATCATAAATCTGTTTGAAATTTATGTGATATTCACAACATTTTTTCCATATTTAGAGAATGAAACTATGATTGATACTATCATGGAAACACTTGTAAAAAGTGTTTCTAGCCGTGTCATGTCTGCGCTTGGACGAGATTCACTTTTAGAACTTATAATGAAGAATGTTGAGTATGAGTCTTTGAATTGGGGTAATAAACTTGTTTCCTCTGAAGGTGAGTTATTTTATTCTGATTACAAATCATTAAAAATATTTGAAACTATAAATTATTTTCTGTATGATTACAATCCTTGGATGCATTTACTATAAACAAATTAAGTAAACAATATAAAAAATTGCACAAGAATGCATTTTTCTGACAATTAAAAACTTTTTATCATCAATATTACAAAAAGTGAGAAAAATTGTTAATTCAAATATAATACTCATAAATACTTATTCTTTCTTTTCCATGCTTTCCACATGACATTTTCTTTACGATATATGTATTTAATTTTTAGACTAGTTGATGAATTAGCTACATAATACTTTTTTTATTTAAAAAAAGCTTAACAATAATTAAATAAGCACAAATTAAATACAATAAATAAATAATACTTTTAAGGAAGTATAAAATATAAATATATAACTATAGTTACTAACTTCTAAATTCAACAAAAGATAATATAATTATAAACATATATTTTTCTAGCAAAATAAATATATATACAGTATTTTTGTAATTATAAACATGAAGTAAATATTTTTTTTTTTTTTTTTAAATTGGTTGCATATTCTTAAATGATATTGCATTTTAGCTTGCAGTAAAAATACAATGTTACATTAAATAGCATTAAGTTAAATTCAATTATTGGAATCAGCTGCTAAATTATATATTTATTTTATATAATTAAAAATGGCATATTAGAACATTAAAAAGTGTTTAAACCTACGCTTGCAGTGCTAGATTAATGTTGACATAGTAAATTTTTTAATCTGCAAAATTTATATTAAAAGAAAATTATAAAATTATGCTTTTTGACACATTTTCTTGATCAGATTAATGAAAATAATTAAACTGCATCAAAGATTATGATGTTTCTGTTACTTATTTTGAATGATGTCTATAAATTTGTTCTGTAGGTTAATAGATCATTTCTATTTTAGGTCTTTGGGGCTTACTTGAAGTTGCCGGTGAATTACAAGAAATTCATTATGAAAGTAACATGCGCATAACGGGTCGAACATTATCTCATGTTGCTGTGGCTTTAGAACGCATTTACTTTTGCATGGATTGCGATAAAAATAGAGAAAATTACAGAAATAAAGTATTGGAATTCATCAAGTGAGTGTTATGTTTCTTATGAATACAAAATTGTTTGCATTTTTGTTGAAATGTCTGAAAATCAATTTAATTAATTTGTGAAATCTACTAATTTCTTTAAATGTTTTTAGTACATTGATAAAATATATAAATTCATAAATATTTGTACAATATTTTGGATGTAAATGTTTATCATTTCAATTTAATTTAAAAGCATTAATAGTGAATTTCATATATATATATAAAAATCATGATTATTATGAAACAGTTTATTTTGGTATCACATTTTAAAGTATATTATTTTATATTTTTCCTGCTGCATCCTAAAGTATATGGCCTTTCAATCTTTCTTTTTAAAATTATAAATCTCATTAATTCTTGCAATTATCTATTTTTTAGCGATAAATTGAGAGGTATGGATATAGAGAACAAAGTTAGAGCCACAAGAACAATTACTGCTCTTTTACAGGTAACAATAACATACTTTTTTCAGGCTTCTTTTTAAATTTTTTTTTCTAAATTGTTTAATTAATGATTTCATATAACAGAAGGAGAAAAAAAAAATTATCTAGCTTATGAAATATTTTAATTCTCTATTATCCCTCTAAAAATATTAAATGTCATTACTTTAAATAAAATTTATGAATAAAATGCCTTATCTGTATTTTAAATAAAATTATTTTGAAACTTATTTAGGGCCCAGTGGATGCTGGAAATGCATGTTTAGGTCAAAAGGGTGTTGTAGAAATGATGCTTGCAATGGCTTCCAGTGATGATGAACTTCAGCAGGTAGGTAATTCCCTTTTATAAAATTGTTTTATGTAATTTTTAATTATATTTTGAATTTTTAATCAATAAGATATTTTGATACTTTTTTCAGATTTTCTATTAGAGTAAAGTAAATATGATGTCCATTTTGTTATATTTATTTTATATTTTACATATGTGACTTAATAGTATTTTTAAGTAATTAATAAAATTGAAATTTATTGTTAAAATGTTAACTATTTGAATTTTAGAAATGTTGTTATCTCACAAATTTTCAAGCTAATACTTAAAAAAGCAATTTTAAAAAAAAAAATTATCTTTTAATTAATTAAAAAAATAACTTACATTTTTAATTACTGATATAAAAAAATTATTAATTCTGCCATAAAATAAAAGAAATATATATAATAGATTTAAAAAAAAGTCATCTTCAAAACGCATAATGTAAATTGAAAATCGTAATTAATCTAATTTTATATTTGTTTCTCTCTTATTATATGTTCTAGAAATCATTTTTCACATAACAATGTATTCTAATAAGATAATTGTTTTTATCTGTAGAAAGTCTCTGCTGAAGCAATAATTGCTGCTGCTTCTAAAAAAGATAAATGCACTGCTATTGTCTCAATGGGGACAGATATTTTAAAGAAATTATACCAATCTAAAAATGAGAATATAAAAGTTAGAGCTCTTGTTGTAAGTTGTTTCTTTTGCTATTTTATTTTTTAACTTTACTACAGTTCTTCAATTATTTCTTAATTTTTTTGTTTTATACTATTACCATGTTAAATATGTTTAGTGTTTTTGATGATAAATTGACATATGTATAAGGAAAATGCATAAAAATGCTTTAATGCAAATTTTACTATTACACATTAATTGATATTTTGCATAATTGAAGTTTGTCCATTCTCTTAGTATTATCAAAATAAGTAAATTTTTTAACTGTTTTTGTATTCTAAAAATTCACTTTTTATTTGTACTAAACATTGAAAAATCGACTTAACAATAATTTAATGTAGCATTTTATTTTCACAAGAATTATGATAGATGTATTATTAGTAATTTATTGAATGGTGTTAAAAAATTATGATGGAAAGTATTGTTAAAAGTTATAATTTTTTTTTATCTTAAAAATTTAAATTTGTTTATTCTCTTACGATATGCAAATTTTTTACTATTACACATTAAATAATGTTTTGCATAATTGAAGTTTGTCCATTCTCATAGAATTAATAAATAAAAATTATTACACTGAAATAAAAAAATTGCAATACTGCAGTCAAAATATAATAGGTCATAAAATTTTTCATATTATCTGACATATATTTTTAAAGTTATTTTCTATATAGATAATAGATTTTATAATTTATCAAATACATTGATAAATTATAAAATCTATTATTTGATATATTTTTTTCTATCTGAGCTTAATACTGATTTCGATGTTCCATTTATACATAAATTAATTAAAAATGTAAAAATTTTATTAAGATGTTACAAAATTAAGTGGATTTTATTTTATTTTATATTAGTTCTTTTCAATCAGATTTCCAAATTAACATTAACAAAATGCTTTATTCAGAAATTTGTTAAAAATAATTTTCCATCATTAGGGGCTCTGTAAAATTGGTTCCTCTGGAGGATTTGATGCTTCTATCAAAATGTTTAGTGAAGGATCTTCATTGAAATTAGCTAAAGCTTGTCGCAAAGTAAATATATTTTTGATTCCATACCTATATTTACTAATATAAATTATCATTGCATTCATTGTATTTCATTTTAAAGAACAGAAAAATACTAATACATATTAATTTGACTCTTAAATAAGACACAATGAAGTTTGGCACAGTGAATAACAATAAATTTTATTTTTGTAAGTTTCATTTAAAAAAAATATTGAACTACAAATAAAATCATATATTTTCAATCTCTAAACAATAAAAAAGGAGGGGTAAAATCAATGCAATAGCCATCTAAAATTTCATTGTATAAAAATAAATAAAAATATTGAGTAGATAAATTTTGAATCAAAATGTTTTAAATGTATAAAAATCAAGCAATAAATATATTAATAACAGGTTATGAACCATAAAATTAAATAAGATATATGAAAACATTCCCATTTGTTGATAATTTGTAAAAAAAAAAGATAACACTTTTTATTTAATTAAAAGATGAACTAATTTAAATTGCTTTATATGTGTTAGCGAAAATACAAATCTAGGGGGGGGCATTGATGGATGATGGGATGAATTGATTTTACCTCTCCTTTTTTATTGTTTAGAGAATGAAAATATGAGTTTATTTGTAGTTCAATATTTGTAATAAATTATTATAATTTTTAAAATTATAGCTTCACAATATTAGATTATTTATCGATCATCTATTAGTGAATTTTGAACTAATATTTTAAAAACAATTTTGTAGCAAAAAATTAGCTTCTAAATTATTATTATTCTAATATTTTTTTTAGAAATAATTTTAATTAATTAATAATTTTTTTTGTCCAAATAAAAAGAACTTAATTCTAAAAGGAAGAAGAATAGAATAAGAATTAAAAAAGAAAGAAAGAATTATTTCTACACTATACTTATTAAATTATATGAAATACAAAAACAAAGGTCTTGCTTTTTATAATATATTGAATTTTTTTTTTTTTTTTTGTTTAATATATATCCGATTTTATACTTGCAAAAAATATGTTTGGGAGAATAATTAATAATCATTATAAAAATAAAGGTTCTTCCTTATTTTTAACTGTGGTGTTTCATCTATCAAAACTTTTATAAATAATAAAATTACATTTAAAATAAATATTATTCTGCATTTTTTATTTAAATAGGACTAGTTGAGTTTATGCTTTAATTTTAATGTCTAATCTTTAGATTCTTAATCAATCCTAAAAAGGACAAGGATTTGAGAAAATGGGCTGTGGAAGGCCTTTCTTATTTAACTTTAGATGCTGATGTAAAAGAAGAGTTATTAGAAGACAAAGCTGCTATACAATCGTTGATTGAGCTTACTAAAGTTAGTAATATTTTTTTCTTTAAAAAATTAAGCATTTTGTATATAGTAAATATTTCATAACTATTTATTTTATTTTTGATATACATGTCTGTATAAAGTTTCTTTTGCTAATTCAAAATTAAAACACAACTTAATTTTATAAAATGTAATTGAAGACATAAAATTTTATAAATTCTTTTTTAGACTAAGCTGTACTGGTGTAAATTTATTAATTTTATATATAATTTTTATTTTTTTTTCAATTTGTAAGGTTTTATATTTCTGTAAAATTTTATCCAATTTCAAAATTTTGTAAATAATATTAACTATTTAAAACTATTAGAAAACATTTTAATGAATTCTATTTCATAAAGTGTAATAATTTCTTTCTTTCTTAAGGAAGGAGACTTATCTGTTGTATATGGATGTGTTACAACTTTAGTTAACCTTACGAATAGTTATGATACAGAAGAAATTATACCAGAGCTTGTTGAACTTGCAAAATTTGCCAAACAGCATGTTCCAGAAACTCATGTCAAAGTAAATACAATAATAAGCTTTTTTTCATTTATGTTAAATTAAAATGTGCAGCTGTGTTACAAAATTTTGTGCATATGCTTTAATAATCTTCATAATACTTACCTAAAGCAATTATAATCTTATGCATCATTTTCTCTTTTATTTTGAATAGTTTGAATTTCTTAGTTTCTTAAAAAATTTATAATAGTTTGTTAAATTCTTTTAAAATCAAAATCACTGAAACAATACACTGTTTAATAATGAAGTTTTTATCTAATTATAATTACCTACAGAAATCATTCATAAAATAAACTATGCATGAAATAAAATTCTTTTAGAACTAACTATTAATTGTTATATGAAATAAATTACACTGTGATAACATTGTAACCCAGTAAAGTTTAAGGGGGAAATAAAGCATATCTTCTATAGATGTTAGAAATACTAAAAGATTTCCTTGATAATGAAATGATCACAAAGCAATCAGGAGATTCACCTATATTATACAATAGAAATGAATTACAAACAACTATGTTCATTTACTATTTTGAATAAAACAATTCCTTCAGTATTTTTTACATGCATACCTTAACCAATCTGTATTCTTATTTCTAATAGGAGCATAATATAAATTGTATTATGTGTTTTATCTTAATAAAACTTATCACCTTAAAACACAAAATATTACCTATTTTTATGTGTTTCATTTTTAATAATTTCTAATTTATTTCTTCATTGTTCAGTGCCAAAACATTACACACATTTTAACTGCAGAAAATTTTGCAAAGTTTGAAATTTTTATAATTAATGTTAAATATGTTTTATTAGGATACCAAAGAATTTATAGACAAACGAGTTAAAGCTCTTGCTGACTCTGGAGTAACAATTGCTCTTGTTGCTTTATCTAAAACAGAGAGTAAGAATTGCAAAGAAATGATAGCTAGGGTAAAGTGTAATTCTTGTTTATGAATTATATTTTAATGCTTGAAAATAGATGTAAGTCATTATAAATGTGCATTATAATCTTGTACTTGCAGAGTCTTTAATGCAATATGTGAACAACAGGAGCTAAGAGGTGCTGTTGTTCAACAAGGTGGAGCCAAAGTGAGTGATTTTACTTACTCTCATTTATAAAAACAATTTTGTAATCTCTTAATAAATGCTACTTTGTAAATGTAAAAAACTTAGCAAGTATTATTTAATGATTTTTAAATTTATATGAATAGGTGCTAGTTAATTTAGCTCTGGAAGGTACCGACAAAGGAAAATTAACCGCTGCCCAAGCTCTATCAAGAATTGCTATCACTATGAACCCAGAAGTAGCTTTTCCTGGACAAGAGTATGTAATAATTAAAACTTTTTTTAAAATTCTTTATGAAGAACCAATCAAATAAAATCTTGGCTGTTTAAAATATAAGTTGTTTATCAATGTCGTAATTTATAATTATAATAATGTGACTTTAGTATGCAATTTGTTTATCAAATAAACTTTTTATTTGAGAATGTATTAATAATTTTACATTTGAATATATATTAAAAAATAAGAATTTTATAATGTAATATATTTACTCCTTCTTATTAAAACTATATTTATTTTTTCCATTATATATATGTGTTTACAATTTTATTTTAATGCAACAACTTCATCATTGATAAACTTTAATTTATCAATCACTTCCTTAACAAAAAAATTTTTTGTGTATAACTCAAATCATTATACTCCCATAGTGTGCTGAAGTAGTAAGACCTATCATGGCTCTGTTGCATCCAGAATGTAAAGGTTTACAAAATTTTGAAGCTCTGATGGCTCTTACAAATTTGGCTCCAGTTAGTCCAAGTGTAAGGTAAATAGCTATGACTATTGTTCAATTTTTTTTTTTTTTTTTTTAATACTTTGACAAATGAATATTGGAAATTACTATTACAATAATGCATCTATGCGTAACATTCTAGTTATTTTTATAACTAGAATCTCTAATTTATTTCAGTGAAAAATTTTCTAGATTTTCTTAAGCTTTTAAATTTGATTAAATGGTCCATTTTAATTTGATTGTAGCCTATTTTTAATGTTACTAATTTTATTTTGTAAATAGGTTTACAATTTTTGCAACTAATCTAAATTTTTTATAAATTTTCTAATAGAGAATTCTCTATATTTTGATAAACAGCAAAAATATACTTTTTATTCAAGTGAGAGAAAATAGTATATGTTACAATTATTTATTGATTAGGACTTGATATAAGCAATTGAATATTTTTATTATTTTCTGTTAAATTGTGTTTAAAAAGTATTTACAAGCATTAAAAAGCAAATTTATGAAGTGGACAAATGATGTGCTTTTTAAATTGAAAAAACAATTTCTAATATTTATTTTATATTTACTTAAGGAGAGAATCTTAAAAGATGCGGGCATTACCAAAATTGAAGAATATATGTATCAGGATCATGAAATGCTCAGAAGGGCTGCAACTCAATGTCTTGCAAATCTCATGGTCTCAAATGATGTATGTATTTTTATTCTTTGTGATGATGTATATATTTTATTTTTATTTTAATATTAATCAATTGCAGCATTTTTTAAATTATAAAATATTTTTAGGTCATAAAATTGTATGAATCACCGAACAATGACAGAGTAAAATTTTTAGTCTTGATATCTGATGATGAAGATTTGGAAACTGCCAAGGCTGCATCTGGGGCATTAGCAATGCTTACTAATGTTAGCAAAAAAGCTTGTAAGAAAGTCTTCGAGGTAAATATTTCTAATTTTTTAATACTATTAAGAACATTGATTTATTTAAATTTATACATATTTATTATATTAATACTAAAACTTCATTAAAATGTTCAAAAATAGTTCTGTTATTAATAAATCTTAATATGTCATTACATAGAATTAATTATTTTAATTTTTTATTAAAATTTAATATAATTAATTATTAATCAATTTCTTCATAATTTCAAAACTCTGTTTAATGAAATTTGGTTAAGTAGTAAATGTATATACTTAACAGTGAAATAAGCTTTAGAGATTTATATAATTTGACAACCTTTAAAAAAAAAAAAAAATTTTTTTAATATTAAAGGCATACAAAGTTTAAACTTTCTTAATGAATTAATTTTCTATGATTAGGTAGTATTAAAATTCCATTCTGTTTGATTTTAATAGCTTAAGAATACTATTTGAAAATATTTATGTTTAATTAAAACTTGCTAGATTTCTTATGATTAATATTCTTACATTTTTAGGTAAACATGGCTAGAAATTTTATGCAAATTATCTGCAAATGCAGATAAAGAAATTTGTCACAGAGGTGTTGCTATTGTCTTCAATCTCATCCATGCAAGTCATTCCTGTGCAGAAAAAATAATAGAGACCAATCTATTAGAAATATTGATGGCTCTAACAAGGCCAGAGGTAGATGATGTGCCACAAAAAGTGAAAGATTTAGCTCAAGAAGCTTTAAAGAAAGGAGAAGAATGGAGATTAATTAAAACAAATACTGGTGAACCGGATTCTGATTAAAATAAGGTACATAAATATTAAACACTTAATATATAATTTAAAAAATGATTTTCTATTCTTAAATAATTTTTAATTTTTCTGACAGAGGAAGAATGCTATTTAGTAACTGTAATTTCTTAATATGCTCATTTTGTTTTTTTAAATATTATATTTTGAGAAGAAAAAAAGCTTTTAGATTTGGCAGTGTTCAGAAGTTCATGTGTGCTATAAGATGTGCAATTCTTATTAATAGATTATACTATACATTTTAATTTAAGCAAAATAATATTAAATTTTCTCCATTGTAGAATTACAATAGTCCAATAATTAACTATTTACAAAAATACTAGAGGAGAGGGAACTAGATTTTAAAGTAATTATTAGCTATCATTGTTTTTATTCAAAGTAAAAGAATTTAAGTGACAGAGCTTAAATTAAGTAATGGCTTATAGATAATAAAATTTGACCTATTCTTCAGAGTAGATTTACATACCTCAAAAAAGACATTTTATCCTCACTAGCAATTAACATTATTGTAATTCTTTCCCTATCTCATGCCTTGATTCTATTGCTAATAAATTAAGAATGGCACTTACCGACTTCTACAATCAGCAAAATTATAGATTATTCAAGTTTCAAATAATTAAGACATTCTTTTTAGATTTGCAATTAAAATTTAATGAACCTTCTTCCTTGAATTAAGTCATTATTTAATAATAGAAAACTTAATTGTACATACATACATATATATATCGTCTTTTAATCAAAGAGGATATCTTAAGACTTGGGTTGTGATGAAGTCATTTTTAATATTACTATGAAATAAAAACAAAGTTTGATATGCTGATTATTTTGTCTTTCAGGGAAATAAAATCATTTCATGTCCCGAAAAAAATTTGGACTGTATCCAAGAATACAGTTGTTGATCTGAGAAATATTTATTGGTGCTTATAAAACAAAGTTGACAATTTTTATAGAGACTTTTATACTCGCATGTTTTAAGTGGTATAATGTTTGAAATAAACTTACTTTTGTGCATAATTTCCTTCTTGTAAACATGTATTGAAACATTAATTATGAAAATTCTTTTACATGATAAGAGAAACTCAAAGTTGACAATTTTTATAGAGACTTTTTTATACTCGCATGTTTTAAGTGGTATAATGTTTGAAATAAACTTACTTGCATAATTTCCTTCTTGTAAACATGTATTGAAACATTAAATTATGAAAATTCTTTTACATGATAGAGAAAACTCAATGCTACAATTTTTTGAATATATTTATTTCTTGCAATCAAAATGTGCATATACTTTTAAATATATGATTTCAAAAAAAATACATGCAAAGTAGTAAAAGCAAATTTGGTGACCAGCACCTAATAATTTAATACTAATTGCA